>JALPQI010023925.1:0-21925 GCA_025490895.1 Thaumatotibia leucotreta | reverse complement strand
AGTTGTTCGTAACAAGCATAAAGAGCACAATACAGAAGCGAAGAAAAGTACAAATAAAGTCACAACATGACTCGTCTCAGCATTGTGCTAGTGTGTGGCTGCGCTGCTCTTTTGATGAGGTCAACACTTAAAAATCAATCTCACGGCTTTATCCTCGTTCGATTTCGTTGAAAATTTTCTTAGATCTTGACTTTATGCTTAGACTGTAACGACACTTGTTGCTTTTAAAAACATTACTTTCAGTTAATTTTAATTATGTATTATTTTTTTTCGTTTAATATGTTTCTGTATAAATCAAGAAGAACATGAAATTCTCTTATAATTTTGCAATGATTCGCGCTTTCGCGCGTTTTTTTAAACGATAATTACTCTTTAACATTCATGAGGATCATATACGACTCCAAACTGAATGCAACAATTTTTATTGTTATAGTGCATAAGTAGATGGTTTATGTTTTTATACAATTGTAATATAATTGCTGTAAATAATATATATGTCGCGTTGAATTTTCATATCACTAAAATAATCTTACTATTCAAATAAATAAATATATAATAATATTGGAACTAAATTATGTCAGATTTTCGTAAATGTTATTCATAAATGTTGGCATAAGATCCTAATTTCCAAGTCAATTGCGATCTTTTGCACTCCCTAGTATAAAGTTTTGAGAGCAAGCTGCTTCAAACATTACTTGAGTTTTGATTTACTTGGACTTTGCATTTGAACTTTGTGAAGTAAACGTCGAATCAAAGGGAATTTTAGTGTTCGTCATTTGGTAAAAGTCAACTTATAGTTAGTGAAAATAGCTCCAAAGATGCAGTAAATTCGAATTTTATATATTAAAAATATTTTTTTTCTATTAAAAAATACTTTCGTTCAAAACTGTCATTCTCAAACATGCAAATGTTCGCTTACAGTATACGATTGTAAAATGGCATTCTGGCTATGCCTGCAGTTCGTCAGTCCTTATCGCAACATTTTTACTAATTCTATTACTCTACGTTCATATCATGATGCCATTTTACAATCGTATACTGTAAGCGAACATTTGCATGTTTGAGAATGACAGTTTCGAACGAAAAGTCACGTGACTTATCATTTATCGTATAAGATTGCAGAATGGTATCTTGACTAGGTCTGCTGAGGGTTCATCATCATCATCATCATATCAGCCGAAAGACGTCCACTGCTGAACATAGGCCTCCTCTAAAGATTGCCACAATGACGGTCCTGCGCCACCCGCATCCAGCGGACTGCTGAGGGTTACGCCACATATAAACTTGATACCTTAAAAAATGTTCTTCGACGGATATGTGTTATTCTATAATTTATTTAATTATAGTACTTAACAGAGAACAGTTTTATGAAAGCGGTTATAAAAAATATTGCAAAACATTTCTTCGTTCAACTAAAACCTCTTAAATGTAATCCCTAAAACATTCATCTAATAAACCAAAAATTACCAAGTTATAAACAAGAGCAAAAGAGGAAAACATCTCAAAAACCTTTCAGCAAAAGCATTAATTCAAAAAGGTGTTTTCGTGTCCAAATTCCAGAGCACTTAATAAAAATCTGTGAATAATATTTGTCTTGCTGTATAAACTCGAGGCAGTTCGTTACTGAAGACTTAGAGAAAATTGTTAAAGAAAGTTCTTTTCATACAACTGTTCAGTAAAATTTAACGTCTTCAATGATTCAAGAAAAACAAATTCAACATTACTGTAGGCATTTATATCCAAATATTGCTTATTTTCACCGACGACCATGGCACATCGACATTACATCATCATCATCATAATAACATGATGATATTATCACGTAACATGATTTATCAGTTGAAAGACGTCCACCGCTGAACATAGGCCTCCCCAACGATTGCCACAAGACCGGTCCTGTGTCACATCCAGCGGACTCCTGCGCCCTTATCTATATTTAACAATGCTTTATTTGAAATTTGATTGCCACGTATTATTGAAGTCTTCTAAAGCATAATAGCTACTAGCCAAGCGGCTAAAATATCAGAAATTTAAGTTAAGAACGTGGGTTTAAATGTTTCTAATGATGATTTTTTTTCTTAATAAACCGTGTTCTTTAGTATGTGATATTTTACTTCAACAATTATGTAGAATACCTAATAAAAGTGAAGGTATTACTAAAAAAAAAAACGGCCAAGTGCGAGCCGGACTCGCGCGCGAAGGGTTCCGTACCATTATCAATTTATTATTAAAAAAATACAGTTAAATCAACCTACCTCAAAAACTATAGGAGATAATTTAATCAAACCAAAAATCGTTGATAGAGTTTATTAATGTGCATAACATATATTTTTTTTGGAATTTTATATCGCGTAGTTTAAAAAATAGAGGGGGGGGGACACATTTTTCAGATTTGAGAGCTAATATCTCGAAAACGATTTGCTTAAATAAAAATGAGATGTATAAACCTTCATATCATTTTCAAAGACCTTTCTATTAATACCCCACACGCTTATATACAACAAAAATTTTTTTTCTATCCCTCAGTTACATGTATGGAGGGCCCCCACCCCAATGGTTTTTTTTTACAATTTAGTAACATAATCCTGTAGCGGTTCATACAACACATATTCTTACCAAATTTCGTTACTGTAGCATTTATAGTTTCCGAGTAAATCGGCTGTGACAGACGGACAGACGGACAGACGGACATGACGAATCTATAAGGGTTCCGTTTTGCCATTTTGGCTACGGAACCCTAAAAAGCACATAGCAATTTATTTTAATAAAGCGTCGAGTGAAAATGATACCAGGTAAAGTTTTTGTCGGTGGGTTGCAAAGGGTTTCTAAGTATCTTTTGTACCTACTATTGAATAGTCAATGACCATGTGTTTATGGAATTTTGATGTACGCATCATCATAGTTAGTGAACAGACTAATGTGAGCTCCCGGCCGCTTGACTAGCGATTATTTGAGCATTCCTCAAAAAGTTCATTTTGATCCCGTCTTCTTCGATTTTGATGGAAATTGGTAGGCTGGTAAAGGTTTGGTAACCAAAAATGTATGGTAACAAATATAAATGGACAAGTCCATACAAACTTCCCGGGACATTTTGGGAGATGTGGTGGATTTTGCTCAGCATCATTATTGACTTTAGTAGCCTACCAATTTTTATCAGTATCGAAGACTTGATCCAAATGTACAAAGTTTTTGAGGAATGCTGAAATAATGGCTTGGAAAGCAGGTAGCCAATCATAGTAGTTTGTTTACTATGATATGCTGCTGCCTATTATCAATATTCCATAACCAAATGGTCACTAACTATTCAATAGTACAAAAGAAACTTAGAAAAAGTTTACAACTTACTTTTTGATAATTGCACATTTGGGTCATTGTCAGATTTAGGTTATCGTATTTTCGGTGGACATACTTTACGTTAAGGAATTCCTGTAAAAACAATTGACGGTAAAACTAGGTTCCCCGGTCTACAGTCTTATGCGATCAAATCGCAACATATTTAGATGTATAAAAGCTGTTACCTTTTGACCACTGACTTGTCCAACTATTGTTTTTCCAGCTGACAATAACCCATTTGTAGTGCAATAAGTTAAAAAAGACAGTTTGTTCTACTCTGTAGCACGGGCAATCAGCAGGAAGCAAACAAGGCCCGATGTGAACTCTCTAACCTTCAGTCTTAAGATCCAGATGCTGCAGATGGCGTTAACTGGATTATATCTGAAGTTATTGCTTTGGATACTACTGATCCTACTGTTTTGTGAGTTTTTGGACTGATAAATTATAGATAACGAAAACCTTCAATGCATTTGGAAATCTGACAGAAATGGTTTTGACTTGGACACATCGTACAATTTATAGCATTTATGTGATTTGTTTCAAAGACATAATTATTACTACAAAAGCGCCTAGCCTTGCAAAGGATTGCATATACTCGAAAAAAATTACTGGTGGTTGTGTGGGTCGTGGGTTCGATTCACATCTAGGACGTTGGTGATCTTGGTCTATTTTTCTTAAGTATATAATGTAACACAATAATTATAATTTATTAATTCACATTACTTTTGGATCTTACTTCCTATGTATATTAAATCTATTTTTCTGTCAGTTTGTGGTAACCCCGATTCTTGTGGCGATATCCTACTAATCATCACTATGCTTACCAAACCTCGGATCTACAATAGGGTGGTCCACGTTTGTATGGGAAAAAAATAAATATATTTTTTTAATGGGGCACCCTCTTATTTTGTAACAGCTATTACGTTGATGAAATATACCAAGTTTCGTAATTTTATGTCAACTCCAAAGCGGTGCTCATTGCCTTTGAAAAATATAATATTTTATGAATCCCAAAATAAATGAATATTTTATATTTATGATTTTTATATCAGTAATTGCTTTAATACTGTTCAAAACGGGATTTAAAAGTCAAGTAGGTAAAAAATACATTTTATTTTTATTTTTAATAAATTATTGATTCGGTTGACTTTTTGGCGAAGATTCAAATAAGCTTAAAACATAGAAAGAAAAAATAACTTCTACTATGTTACTTAAAAATCCTATGTTTAAACAGTCTAGAAGCAATAACTAAAATAAAAAGTTAAGAAACAGTAATTTCATTTTTTCACATTCCATACAATATAAAAAACATCAAAGGCGTTGAGCACCACTTTATACTTTAAATAAAATTATGAAACTTGGTATAATTTATCAACTTAACAGATGTAACAAAATAAGGGGGTGCCCCATGGGAAAATAAAATAAATCTTTTTTTGGACCACCCTAATCTACAATAATCAAAATATAGCAATGTCACCTTTCTTTCACCCTGATTACGGGTGCTTTTACTATGAAGCGGGCATTGCAGATACGTTGAATAAGTAAGTTTTTCTTCTAGCTAGTGTTATTGGCCTTTGCTAGGGTCCGCTTTCCTGCTACATTTCCTCCACTTTGCGCGATCCTGGGCTTCTACTGTAATGCCTCGTTCACATTATTCTAGTAACATTCCAGTCGAGAAACCCAATTCAGTACTGGAATGCTACTGGAATAATGTGAACAGACACTGGAATGCACCCATTTCAGTGAGTTGAATGCTCAGTCCAGTGACTGGAAAGACCGTCAACTTTTCATTCCAGCTCACTCAATCCAGCTCACTCAATCCAGCTCACTCAATCCAGCGGCATTGGAATAATGTAGACAGCCAATCCAGTTACAAACCAGTGCTAAATCATACTCACGGAGGGATTTCCAATCCAGCTACTCTTAAAAGACTGGAGTAATGTAAACGATATGCTCCAGTCAAGCACTGGACTGGATTAGACAGCTGGATCACTGGACTGGAATAATGTGAACCGGGCATAAGCCCATTTACACTCATGTCAGCCTTCACGAGATCTAGCCATCGCTTCTTTCGTCTGCCACGGGGTCCGGGGTCGTCAAGGGCTAGGTTAAGGATACATGTTTCCTAGGTAGTTAGCGTATAGCGGTGAAATGTTTTTATTGGGAACAGGGAGAGGCACGTAGAATTTCTGAAAACGAAATTGCCTCCTTATGAAAAGAAAATTGATGCCAGAATTCGAACAAAACCCTATTTTTGTATTCCTGTCAATAAACCTTTTTTTTCCTTTTGTTAATAATTGAAAATATATTTTGCAATATTTTCACGCTTTCAGTATCTTGACTTTGATA
The DNA here is from genome assembly GCA_025490895.1 of Thaumatotibia leucotreta. NCBI lineage: Eukaryota > Metazoa > Arthropoda > Insecta > Lepidoptera > Tortricidae > Thaumatotibia > Thaumatotibia leucotreta. The sequence goes on along the minus strand of JALPQI010023925.1, from coordinate 16,243 downwards.
CAATTTACACTGGTTCACTGACTTCGTTCAAATTATAATTCACTCAACATAGAAATGGGTGAATCAATTTTTTTATCTGTCGGTTTCTGCCATGGTTACGGACACCTGAGTAGCGGTGATTTCATGCAAAATTACGCTACTTAAAATTATGCAAACATGCATGTAGTCTATTTTTGTAAGTGGGCCATTAAAAAAAGGGCTTGTTAACACCAGAAAAATGCTATTTGTATAGTTTAAGTAATGTAATTTTGTATAAAACCAGCGTGACTCAAGTGACCGTAACTATGGCAATAACAGACAGAAAAAAGTTTGTTCACCTAAATATACATTTTCAAAGCGTCTGTTGTTGCGTGATTTCTAAATAAATATTTATTTGACGTATTTATTTTGTAGCCGTGTGGTGACGGCAGTAAGAATACATTTGTCACCTCCCCAACTCTCCTCTGACTAAGGGATTGAAGTGTCACTGACCACTATTTGATAAACCATTGGGCAGCAGCAGCGTCATCATTAGTGGACACATTACTGCAATCGCCAATCCGCTTACCTTATACGCTATTATAGTTAATAGGATAGGCCTACGTCCAGCAGTGGACTATCATAGGCTGATGATGATAATTTATTTTGAACTATCGCTCAATATTTTTTTTATGATTACTTATCATCTCGCAAATCTCGCTCGTATCTGTAGATTATTGCAATGTAAACATGAGCAGATTTACAAGTTTAACATTATCTGCAGGCGAAAATGGAAAGAACACAATGTTTAATTCAACATCTTGAAATATTTGGAGGTCGTAATACTTGAGGCGGCGCGGAGCTTATTTTAGGCTTGCTACTAGGTCGGATATCGATCTTTGTACTGAAAAATCCAGAAATAAGTTATAGTCAAAAGCCAAATAATCGCCGATTCTATTAATATACAGGGTGAAATTGAAATCGTGAATCGTAATATGTTTTTCTAACTCTATGAATAACTAACAATTAGATGCCCCATAATTTACTTAGAAATAGTCATGTTTTTTTTTATTTTTAAGGTGATTCTAAGAAATTATAACGATTATTTAAGCTATTTAAAACGTCCAATGTAATAAATAGTATTTATTTTTTAACGAAATGACAAAATTGGCGTTATTAATTACTTAAATTTGAATAGGTTATTTAAATTTTTCAATTAATTTGTCGTAATAATCCGTTTTGATATTCTAAGGCCAAAAAAACACAAACCACAAAAAATACAAAAAATAATTACATTTTTAAGTAACTTGTGGGGTATTTAATTGTTAGTTGTTTATAGAGCTAGAAAAATATTTTACGATTCACGATTAAAATTTAACCCTGTATTTTTTTTTTTTTACTTGTTTTGTTAATCTTAACTAGCTTGAGACATTACATCACATATCATCAGCCTATAACAGTCCACTGCTGAACGTAGGCCTCTCCTATTAACTATGCGTGTAGCTGTAGACGTAGGTAACTAAATGGTAAATCGCCACGCTGGGCAAGCGAATCGGCAATCGTAGTACTTTGTCCACTATGATGACCAATGCTCGGCGGGGTGAGCTGTTTTCATACTAAATGTCACGTGATACATGTCATTTAGTATAAAACAGCTCACCGCCGCCGAGCATTGCTGATGACGCTACTGCCCATAATCAATCTTCTGTCAAAGAATGGTCAGTGACACTTCAATCCTTTAGTGGACTTACGATACCGGCAGGAAGAATTGGGAAGCTTGATACATAATAACTGTAGGTATTCATATTAATTTTTTGATACACATTAAGGTGCGTTCAAACTAAAAGAGCATTCGCTGTTCTAACCTCCCACTCTACGAAATTCGATTGATACACAAAACGTGATTGGTTGATTTCGTAGAACGGGCGCTAGAACAGCGAATGCTCTTTTGGTTTAAACGCACCTTTTAATGTACCTACATATTACATATCAACAGATTATCTGCAGACAATTAACTAAAATATAATGTATGTATGTATGTAAATTCTTTATTGTACACAACAAAATAAGAGGTAAAAAAAAATACACAACAATTTAAACATACAAAGGCGAACTTATCCCAGTAAGGAGAGGGGGGGGGGAGGGAATGTTATTAAATAATAATTATACGTTGCAGTATCTCGTTATAAATTTAATTAAACAGCTAAACTCACGTGTATAGTCACTAACCGCGACATGTTTCTTAGGGTCTAGGTCTCCATTATTAAGCACTGGAGCCCGTGTTAACGCGTGACGTCACGACGACGATAGAGACGTAAGCTTCCTGAAACACGTCTTGCTAATAAGCATAAGGTCAATGAGGGTAAGACCGTCTATCAGGAAAATCCGTCTACCAACTGATTTCCACCCCTAACTCAACAATATAACACACATATGACGGACTTTCCTTAAAAATAAAATGTGCCGGACTTACCCACACTGATCTTAATTAAATTTAGATATCGATCAATATTCGATATTGAGCAAAATACATCAATCCCACAAATCAAATTCCGCAACGCAGGCTTTGTTAGATAGGTAGAGACATGATCAGCAACAAGCATCGTATTTTTTTACAAAACAATGCAATCCGCAACAGGCTTCGTCCTTTTCCCTTCAATTTCAATTAGTTAGGTTTTCAATTAGGTAGTTTCAATTTAGATTAATATAGTATTTTTAGTACAGATGGTGCCTTTTTTAGGCTCTAGTGCGAGAAGTGGGTCATTTTACGTCAGGTCCAAAACTTCGGAGGGCCATATGTACTAAAAAACGTCGTACGAGACGCGTGCAAAATCGAAATTCGTAACATAGTCACTCGTTTCGAATTTCATATTTTTCACACTCGTGTACTCATGTACTATTTTCTTCGGTTACCATAATAATTATTCATGACATTGACAAATAGACACTCGCGATAGAAAGTAAGTCCGTGTTAATAACGCAGCGCCAGCTCATGGTACGGGTGTTGTAATGTACTAATGAGTAGGTTGATTTAAAACCTACTTAAAACAGGAACTCACCTTAATTCGTATGAAATGCGTAAAGTACACTTCACCCTTCCCGTCACATTTTCCGAAGGGTCCACTTTAAGAAATTCTCAGGTGCTTTGAACGGAGCCTAAATAACTGCCAGTTATTTCTCCAATATCCAACATAAAATTTCACACCATTTCAACTTGAATCTTCTTGCTTTGGAACAAAGTACATTATATGCAGAATGGAAAAGTTGAAATGCGATGGTTTGAAAATTTCTGTTCCATTTCCCTAACGACCCGTTCGTCCTTTCTGGGTGTTTCAGTGATTCTTTTGGAGTTTGAAGTGTCACCATGTTCATGCGGTAGGTAATTTATTTCATTGATAAGCATAATCTAGATCATCATAAACATGGCCACCATCATCATTGTTTATAATCACCAAATAAAAAAAAACAACTTCAACGGATTTCTCCAAGATCCTATCATCTGTGGTTTCCATCATTGGTTTCCTATTATCAAATCCTACTTTCTGAATGCAAATTCTTATAAATGAATGAAGATTACCGAAAGCGCCATATATGTACCTATAACATTTGAAGAGAACCCTCGATTTCTCCAAGATTTCATCATGAGACCCCAACTTGGTGCCAAGTGCCAACGTATACACGTTCAATCACAAAAAAAAAACGGTTCACGATTCTTGGAGATATCGGGTAACATACATACACAAAAAATATCAAAAACCAGTCGAAATGAGAACCTCCTCCTTTTTTGAAGTCGGTTCAAAATTCAATAAAACTAAAAAGTTAAAGTTAACCTTGCATTTGTTTAATTTAAAGACATATATCAGTTGCAATGAAAAAAATGTCATTTGTTGTAAATGTGTACGAACCACTAATTGTTACTTAATTTTAACCCTTGACTACCTACGTCCTGTTTGTATCACACAACCACCTACGTGCGGTCATGGAGACCGCTTCTTCTTATGGGACCTGATTTATTTACTTTGGCGTGACTGAAGGGGGTTTAAATGTATTAAATACACTTTAAATTGTTCCAGGCATTTATTAACCAACAAGAATACAAAATTAATAAACATTTTGTATTTCAAACTTAACATATTTAATAACGTGTCGTATTTTCGATTACAAAACTAAGTATCCTTCAGGATATGAGATTACAAAATTAAAGAACATTAATATAAATCTTTTTATTATAAAAAAATAAAATTGATCAATCAAAAAGGCTATTCAACTATCTAATTTGGTTACAAATAAGATATTTTTGTAAAATTACACGCTTTTAAAATAACCATTCTTGTCTGCCGTCGACACACAATTTGTTCGAACATTCAAATTCAAAGCAATTTTCTAGTCCCGCGGAAGACGCTGATTATTTGCACGACGCTCTAAATAGGGTCTCACTAATTTTTGGGCAAGTTTCTTCATAAATTTGGACCTTTTTCAAAACTGTGTCAAACTATAGTAACAATTATTATGATATTTAAGTAACACAACCACCTACGTGCGGTCCCTGAGACCCTTACAAAACGTATCGCAACCACCTACATGCGGTCTCACAGACCGCCGATGCTAGTTTATTACTCACCAAATCCAAATAAGTGCACGTCTGAACGAGTCGAGAGCATGGCCGGCACTGCGGAGGGGCCGGGCAAAGGTACAAGGTCACAGAGGTGTAAGCGATGTACTTGCGTTCAGTTATTGTCAATTTTGTATACTCCAGTGTCTGTGAGACCGCACGTAGGTGGTTAAGGGTTAAGTCAATAAGACGTTAAAACAAGCACTTCATTATTTGTCAGCCTCCGTAACCTAGTTGGTAGTAGTGCCTAGGAAACTAGAGTTTCCGGGCTCGAGTATTTGTGTATTTATTTGTCACCAATATTTGTTTCTTGGTCATGGCTGTATAATTATGTATTTAAGTATCTATATGCAGGTATCTATCTTATATGTCTAACGTTGCTTAGTACCCACATTACAAGCCTTAATTGCTTACTAGGGGATTTGTGTAAGATGTCCCAAGATACCTATTAATATTAGGTCATTTGTTTACTATATTACTAGAAGAAAAATCGTGTTAGAAATTAAAAATAATCATTATTTCTAGATTCAACTTCACTGCCATAACAGCTTTTGCATGTTCTGTTGATGGAATATTTGAATTCAACAAACTACCATTTGGTTTACAAATATTTAGTTAGAGTTATCAATAGGGTTAGGATTTTGGTGGCATTTATTAAACATAGAGCAGTGGAGTCGATGTTACAAACATTTTAAACTTGAATAAGTGATTAACTTATAAAATAATAACGAATTAGCGTTCCTTTCAAACTGGATTTATCAAGGAATTTAAATAAATAGCATGAATTTTATTTTTGAAAAACTAGAAAAATATTAATTTTCATTTAAAAATGTTGGTATATGAGAAATCTTATTTATTTAATTTTTAACGTTCTAGTACTCACGAAGTCCGTAAATATTATACAGTGTGTGGTCTTTAACACGGGAGAAAAATGAAATGAGTGACTCCTTAGACTATCAGCAATAATCCTGTAAAGGTCCCGGTGTTTCAAAGTGGTTAAGTTCGGAGATATTATCATTCAAAGCTATGGACCTTTAGTACTGGATCTTGGCATCACGATGTCGTAGCTTGTCAGTCGCAAGACGTCTTGATAGTATACCAGGTACGAAGTCATAACAATAATTTTGTTTGCATTTTTACACTAATTTGATACGGTTTTAAAAAAAAAATTTTACATTTTTCAATGATTCAAAAATGATAAGTTATTGATAACTTTTAATTCAAGTAAATGAACCCATAATAATGAAAAATACATGAACAAAAAATTACAAAAAAAATTTTTTTTTTTTAATTACAATATGTGGAAATGATTGTTGATCAGCTCATTAATGCACCGTTTAAATTTTCACCCCGGTTGTAGGCCACACACTGTATAACAATAATTAAGCTATATTACAAAGAATGATTGAATTTCAATTCATAGGTAGTCAAAAAATATTAAAGATGAAATTATTTAATACTTGAAATTGGCGAAACCGTGTTTAAAAGAATATATTGATTTATTATTTCTGATTAATTAATTATTCAATCAATCATAAAAAAATAAACAACAACTCCACTGTTCTCTGTCCACCTAATGCCACCAAAATTCCTAACCCTAGTTATCAACCTAAATAAGAAATAAGGCATGTATTGTAGGCACTGAGCGACGATGTAATATATATCTAATAGATATATAAATATAGATACTCACTCAAATACATACACAGCCACGACCTAGGAACAAATATCTGTGATAAATAAATACACATGTAATGCCCTCTGTCAAAAACTGGCAAGAAAAACCTAAACTGAGTCGCATTTAAAAGATCATGGTAGCCATTCTGATATTTTCCGTGTAAAATCTGCTGTTTTACAAGGGCGGTTACTTTCCAAGGCGGCCATGGGTGCCAGAGATACCCCTTTGTCCAAAGCGTGTCACGGCCGAAGCGAATGTAGTTTTAGCTACCCGCCTAGCTCTGCTAAGCTGAGATAGCTCTTAGCATTCTTAAGTCCTGTACAAAGGAGTTGTCAATATTTAAAACTGTTGTCTTTGAGATGAAAAAGTGTTTTGTTATTTTATATTTCAATACATTTATCACTTTTTTATCTTGCATTCTCTTTTAAGTTTTCATAAGTTTTCTGTGAGTATTTTTTTATTCTGTCTCTTTTCTTTCTAAAAGGCAATTTTGGGAATACATGGCATGAATGCATGCCTGTCTACATTACATTTATTTTATTTATTATTGAAGTATTTATCCATGTAAGATTCAATTTATTTGAAGGTATTTACACATATTCACTTAGTTTATAATGCCAGTAACGTTATTGCTAGGCAATTATACATGTTGGTTGATAATTTGTTTATTATTGTTTTGAAGACACAATATTTCTTTCTTTAAAGAGGTGAGGCCCAAACTATATGATCTAACGCGTGATCAGAAGGCAGGGTCCTATTTAAGACAGCGGATTAGAGTGTGCACCGGTTCTGAATTTGTACCGGAGCACAAATTCAGAACCGGGATCAAACCCTACAGCGGATCAGCATTGCCATTCAACGTGGCAATGCTGCTAGCCTTCTGGGAACGTAACTGATTGACAGTGATTTGTGGCAATTGTTTTATTTATAGTTTAGTAGGAACATTTTTATTTTCGTATTTTTATTTTAGGCTCTAGTTTAATAAATATTTATTTTGTTTCTATATACCAAATTTCATTTATAGTTTTCGTATATTTCTTGAAATGTAATTATTTATTTTAGATTACATTCTATTGATCTAATTTCAAAGAATATTGTTTCGAAGGTGTTAATTCTGTTGCTAAGTTACACATATTAAATTTATTATTTTACAATATACAGTATGCACAACTAATTCCAAGAAAAGGTCTAACCCCCTTTCTATCACATCTCGTATAAGTATCTTCGCCCTAAAATAACTGAATTTTCTGGAAAGGCCCACTATAATGTATGAAATTCAATTTTCTTCCAAAGTATCAAATAATCTTGACAATAACCTTTCAAAGGGATATAAATTTTGTTCGGCTTGGGTAAAGCTTTTAGGACACAAGTTCAAATATTTTTTTTAGTTGGTGATATTGTTAAAAGAAGTGTTTCTATAATACTTGCTATAAATTGCATGTTATTTCATTTATTTTAATACATTTTTTTCAGACGCTCAACTACATTTTGATGTTTGAAAAACCTACGTATAGTTCTAATTCATTTATGAGATTTTACTTTAAAAGTTAATTTGCCAAATATTTCACAATTTCAATATTTACAAATAATACTAAGAAACTTTTCTTATTCTATTTAAATGCATAAACCTTCTATTGTTTTGCTATTTTTTTAAACTGTTGTAAGCTTCGTTGCTTGAATACTTGTTATTTTATTTTCATATACAGGGTGTCCCAAAGTTATGGGACATGAAGGGGAAGTACCTTAACTATCTTTTAGACACCCTGTATATTATTGCAATGCAAACTTTCAACGAGACTGTTCCCATAACTACCCAGGAAAAATCTTAGTACTAAAAGAGACGTAGGTAAATTCGATTACATTTATCTGTATTGGCCTCCAGTAGCTTCATCGATTGCCAAGCTGGAGGCTCTTGTTTTTTTTTTGTTTTAAAAATTACTGGAAAACAAACATTATATAAAAGTAGAGTGGATCCATTCCATTTCGTAAGGCGCACAAACCTTCAAATTTAATTCGTCGACTATATGGGTCATCGCTGTTTCCGTTGTCCTAACCTGGACAACTTAGTTAGATTTTTTTGTAAGATTTTTTTTTATGAATTTATTTTTTTAATTTTTGTACATAGATTAAATCGAACTAATCTACTTAACCTAAACTATATCTAAGATTGGCCCTTGTGGCATTGTAATTTAGTTATGTTCATAAATAAACTATGACAATATCGTATTACAGCAAACGAAGCATGACAAGCAACTTTTCTCCTTCTTCTTCAGAGTCCATTGGGACGTAAGGCCTATTTTCCTACATAGTTTCAAAATGACTTATATCTCCACATTTTTTTATTCTCTTAAGGCATTGCGCGATTGTGCTGCTGTTTTTAGTCCAAAAGGTATTACTTTTGTTTCGTGTTCAAATATTCTTACGACATTTTAAATCTGGACTTCATGCTTGTGTCATAACAATAAATGATAACACCCACTGAGACAGATAGATTCATAAATAACGGATTTGAGTATAAGTTATAGTGATACTTGGTCAAGTATTTGTGAATATGACGTGATATAGGAAATGTATGAAAATTACGTACATAAAACGGAAATCTACAATAATAATAGGGGTAATATTTACTTCGGTTACTGCGACAATCACTCATGAAATAAAACTATTTCAACAGAGTATGTCGCATACATTTTATTATTACATCCCACCGTTTTGAACACTTTATAGAGTTTGTGGGCTACGGGTGACTGACAATGCAAGAATTTTGATAGATTTATATATCTACATCAAAACCACGGAGTTAAACAGTTTAAAATCAAAGTAACCATGTAATAAAATGGCTTCTCATTCTCATGCCTATGATATCTTAACATCTATTATCAACCGCACTCCACTATTACTTCTGAGAGGTAGGTACCTAAAATTTAGTATTCTTTTGAACACATACCAAATTTAAAAACGCCATTTTTTGTAATTTTACTAAACTACTATTATTACTACTAAGTTTTATTTTCATACAGATTTGTTATAAAAATGGCGATACAAGATATAGTACGGTCAAATCATACATAATTTTACCCTAAACTCGCAAATCAAGTAGTATCGCTGCATTTTTGGTATGTTTTTTAGACACCATAGGACAGTATAAAAACATTTTTTGCAAGCAAAAAAAAGTTGTGCTAGCTGGGTAGTACATGAAAAACTGCGAAATTTACGGCCATTTTTTAGTTTCTGATTTTTATTTAAAAAAACCTTACGTTTTTTGATATCATATGTAAATAAACGTTTAAATGCTAATAAATTTCCAACAAGTTGAGCTTACATGCATTACCGTAGGTTTTATAGTTTCAGAGATTCGAGACTTTAAAAAGTACCCCTTTTTGTAAACTAGATAAAATTTTGTGTTTTGCTAACGTTTTCGACTTAATATCGCCTCACCTAATTATGCTACGAAAAACATGCAATAATGACCTTATAGCGCACTTAATATTCTTTAATTTAAGGGTAAAATTAGGTCAGTGAACTTTGTAATTGAAAGTATAAACCCGAAATTTTAGGTTACGTTAAAGTTATTCACTAAATATTGGCAAATCGTTCGCGCTAAGAAAAAGAAGTAATTGTAGATAATAACTTCATTAAATTTGGAACAAATTGAGCCAATAACAATTACTGTGTCTTATAGTTGGGGGTATACGAGGCTTCAAAACATGCATTTATTTTCTTGACTTAATGAAGGGCACATTTTGAAATGTATCTCTAAATCTATATAATTTAGGGTAATGCAAGGTAGCTCAAATCCTTTCAAATTTAATATTCTTTCATAGTTTTATAGCAATTAGTATCAAAAAGTTAAGGTTTTTTAGTTAAACGTCAAAAACTAAAAAAGTCCGAATTTTTCAGTTTTTTACGTCCTATACCTAAATGCTATTTTTTTTCTTGTAATATGCATTTTCGTACATCCCTATAGAGCCTATAATAATATAATATACAAAAATTGCAGCTTTGCAACACGACTTGCCATTTGTATGAAAAACTTAGATAGCGGACCTCCTGCTTTTTGAATTTCGCGTTTTTAGTTTCAATTACAAAGTTTACTGACTTGATTTTACCCTTAAATGAAAGAATATTAATTGCGCTATAAGATGATTATTTCATGTTTTTCGTAGCATAATTAGGTAAGGCGATATTAAACCAAAAACGTTAGCAAAACTCAACATTTTATCTAGTTTACAAAACAGGGTACTATTTGAAGTCTCGAATCTCTGAAACTATAAGACCTACGGTAATGCATGTTATCTCATCTTATTACAAATTGATTCATCTTTAAACGTTTACTGATACATATTGTTAAAAAACGTAAGGCTTTTTTTATAAAAATCAGAAACTAAAAATAGACAGTAAATTTCACAGTTTTTCACGTATAACGCAGCTAGCACAACTTTTTTTGCTTGCAAAATGTGATTTATACTGCCCTATGGTGTCTAAATAACATACCAAAAATGCAGCTTTACTACATGTTTTGCGAGTTTAATGTACGATTTGACCGTACTAATAATAAAACATGAGCATGACTCTGTTAATGATTTTGAGCCACTTTTATTATGGGACCAAATATGAAAACTTAAAAAACAAATCGATGCTTCCATACATTTTTGGCAAACCTATCTTAGCCTATTTCTATGGAACAATGAAAACGTAATTTTCTACCCTCCGGCCGGCAAACAGAACATTGCCGCCGCTGCGCTTAAATAAGTTCTGTCGGCTCCGTTAAGCAGAAAAATAGTTTCATTTCATTTCATTTACTTATTAAATAGTATACACAACACACCTCGGCCGTTAAATGGGAAAGCCTCGGATCACATGTTTTTTCGGCCTCGGCTTCGCTTCGGCCTACAATTACACGTCATCTGAGACATTTTATTTTTATTTGGTCCCATAGTAAAAGTTGTTTAAAATCGTTTATAGATTCATGTTTTACTAACTTATATCACAATTTGTGTTTAACTTCATTTTGTATTTACGACAAAAGTATCCAGATTTCTTGTCTACCGTTGTTTCAAATAATTGACAGCGGCGTTTGTACGAGATTGATAGAGCAATATCCTACAGCTATTTTAAACCTTATTATATGCATATACGTTACAAAATAAACACATTAATAGACGTCACTGTCTATTTCAGAGTAGGGTTGGACGTGCGTTTCTGTACCAGTTTTACTTCGAAAGGATTGTACAGATTGCAAATCTTCGCGTTTCGAAAGTTTTATAGCTTTTAGTTTAAAATTGTCTTGTTTATTGCTCCTTAAAGTTATGTTTGTAACTTTGGTGGTTCAGTGCGTAACATGTGAACAGAGAATATTTAGGTAAATCACGACATTTTGCTCATATATAAATCTACATGAAGTATTGTTATGTGTTTTGGGGGAGGAGTTTGTAAGTTTTGATAAATAGTATTTATTTTATTGGGTCAATATCAAAATGTCTCAAATTTACAAATTTTGTTTGTCAACTACATTGTACAAGTAAGTGTCAGGTGCTTTTGCTGGCAGTCCCAATAGATAGCACCTCAGTACAAGTTCGAATGTAACATTTTGGGACTTTGAAATATTAACACTCAGTCCTGATAAATGTCAGCCTGTCTTAAAATTATGCAAATAATTTAGATATAAGCTAATTGTTTTAAAGTTAGGATATGAAGCATTAAAGACACATACATTTATCATCGTTTTAATGCCCTAATAGTTGATTTTATCTTATCGATGGCAACTCAAGCTATGACGAGTATTGGTACAGCGTCGAGTACAAGTACTTCTTTACAATGATTGTTTCTCAAATATTCATAAACCATGTTGCATGTTGTTATTTTTAGCAAACAATAACTGATGTGATAAAATAACAGAAAATAATACCATACACACTTGTTTTTAAACGTAGCTGCTCATACGATGAATACAAAGTTATCACTACAGATTACTTTCAATCAAGTAAAAATTTTGAGTTGAATACCTGAAAAACGGCGCTCAATCCAGAAGAGATATGGGATACACAAAGTCGATTTACCCTCAAGGGACAATGTCACGTAAAAATAATGTCATCATTTCTCAGAGAGAAAATTACATTTGTCACAATAATGCCCTCTCCAAGGTTTTAGCTTGAATGAAATATTACTTTGGGACAAAAGTTAGCCTCTAAATCTCTATTTGAATTATGCTTTAAAAGTTTAGTTGAACAAGATGAAAGATTTGAGCCTAATTTTCTGGTTTGATGGAGATTATTAAAAAAAAAAGGATTTTAGTACAAGCGGACTCTTATTGTGCGACGAAAAAACTCTTATTTTAACGACAAACGGGACTCAATCGCGTAAACTTACGTTTAAATAAGATAAATAGGGATGATGTAGTTAAAATAAATTATTTAACATTATGCACGACATAATACACGTAGAAATCATAACTAAGATGTAGATTACAGTAATTTTTGTACAGAACTTCTATTTAATAAATTGAAATCAACTTATAAGAGTAGGTCGTTTGGCAGTATTCAAACGTGACGTCACTTTTTAGTATTTCATATAAAATTCCATAGTGGTGATCGTTTTGACAGTTCGAAAAAAGATGCTGATTTGACTTGGCAGTCATCATGCCTATTATTAAAATATGACTAATATGAGCCCAAGTAGCAAACAAGAATAGTGATTAAATCTTACATGTCTAAACTTTATCTAAAATAAGAATTAGCTAAATTTAAAAAGACTCGGTTAAGTAATTTTAATCTTAGAAACTAAATAGTTTTAAGCTACCGCTACTTTAGCAAATTAAGAATACCTAAAACCTACTTAAGTATTCTTAAAACTATTCAGTATTAAGTGTGTCTACAACTAATTCTAATATAGGACTTTTTTCTCAAGTCAGATTATTTAGAGGCTCACTTAAGGCCTCATGGTATAATTCAAGTATTAGTTTAGAATCGCAAAGTAAAAATTTGATTTTGTAGATAAACTTAATATGACAGTAACACCAAGCTCTATAAATTGGCTAACTGAAGACTGTTGTATTACATTTTGAGTACATTAAATCATATTTAAGTAAAAATTGTATTAACGGGACATTTTTTATCAAACTGGAACTAAGAGAACATGGATCAAATAAAAAACTTAAAAAGATCTGGTGATTTTCGTAGGCGTGTTTAGAAATATAAAAAAAATCGTCTAATCGTGTGCCACGACAAAGTGCTTCAAATCTTGCCAGTGCAATTAGTGAAACTTCGTTGTCCTTATTACCGAGCCGAGTACATCATCGAGTGGTACTTCAGTATCATTATTAGCATGTACTGTAGATTGAGAGAAAGGAGAAGATGACGCTCAAAATGTGGAAATCAAAGTAGCGGAGGACAGCGATGATTTTATTGAATTGGAATCGAAAGCTTACATTGATTTCAATTTCAGAGAGCAGTTAAGACAGTGGTCTATTGATTACAACATACTTCAAACTGCAATAAATGGCTTATTGCAGATTATAAACCAGCGTGATCCAGGTGTTGTGCCAAAAGATGCTAGAACACTGAGAAATACCAGTAAAGTCCGTGGATACCAAATCTTGTGGTACAGGAGAATATTGGCATCATGGATTTGAACAAAATATTTAACATTATTTCAGAAATTTGGATAATAATATGATTTTATATGTAAACATATGGGAGAAGCGCAGGGCGTCCGACCGCTCGATGGGTGGACGATATTCGGAAGAATACGGGTCACTTTTGGATAAGGTTAGCTCAGGACCGGGACCAGTGGCGTACAAGAAGAGAGGCCTATGCTCAGCAGTGGGCGAATAACGGCTGAATTTGATGATGATGATGATGTAAACATAAATATTGATGACCTGCCAACATCCAGAAGTTAAAAAAATGAATTCTGGCCAATCCTATGTAATATTCATGAGATGAACGATGTGCCTGTGATGACGGTTGGAATTTACTGTGGTGTTGGAAAACCACAATGTAATGAATTTTTAAAACCTTATGCAACTGAAATGAAAAAAATCTTCAAGACGGCATTAAGATAAATGATTACTTAATAATCATAAAATTGAGATCATTTATATGTGATTCGCCAGCAAGAGCCTTCATAATAAGTGAAAAAAATATATCAATTACGCTTAATGATTTTTAAATATAAAACTTTGGTTAAAGTTGTTTGGTTTGGTTAAAGAATTTGAATTCCTATTGGACTAAAAAATATATTATGCACTTACCACTCGATGTTAACTGGGATTCACATAGAAATGTATTACTTTTACTGACTGTAAACTATTAAATATGTGTTATCTGGCATAAACATTACCGTTAGTTGGACGGCCACTTGCATTGACTAAGTCAGACTAAAGATTCTACTGCGTCCCATTAAGTATTAAAAAGATCTACACTAATTCGGTTTAAGGATAAGTTTAGTATAATGTGTCTAAACCAGTACTACCCCAAATGGAATTTGTCTATACTTTATCTAAAGTAACCTTTAAAATTCAGTATCGTCTAAAGTCATACTACGTTAAGAATAATAAGAATTAACGCCATTTTGTACTTTAAATATTAAAAAAATAATAATAAAATTAATAATTTTGTATGTAAGATTTTTTTTCATTTAGTAATATAATATTCAAAATTTTGATTGCTCTTTTTCCAGTATTTTGTAAGCCCGTCTGTTTTATGGCACTTTCAATCAATTTTACTCGATAAACAATCATGCGTTGTAATTGTTACATACTAGTAGGGACAAAAATCGTATTTTATTAAACGGAAAAACCAATCGAGTAATCGCCATTTTGATAAACCACAATGAATTCTCTTTTTACTAAAATAGTTCACCATGTTTTCTAAAATACGATTCGATTAGTAAAAAAAGTATTAACCCTTGACTACCTACGTCCTGTTTGTATCACACAACCACCTACCTGCGGTCCTGGAGACCGCTTCTTCTTATGGGACCTGATTTATTTACTTTGGCGTGACTGAAGGGGGTTTAAATATATTAAATATACTTCAAATAGTTTCAGGCATTTATTAACCAACAAGAATACAAAAATAATCAACATTTTGTATTTCAAGCTTAACATATTTATTAACTTGTTGTATTTTCGATTACAAAACTTAGTATCCTTCAGGATATGAGATTACAAAATTAAAAAACATAATATAAAGCTTTTCGTTATAAAAAAATAAAATTAAGCAATCAAAAATGCTATTACACTATCTAATTTGGTTACAAATAAGACATTTTTGTAAAATTACATGCTTTTAAAATAACCATTCTTGTCTGCCGTCGACACACAATTTGTTCGAATATTCACATTCAAAACAAGTTTCTAGTCCCGTGGAAGACACTGACTATTTGCACGACGCTCTAAATAGGGTTTCACTAATTTTTCGGCCAGTTTCTTCATAAATTTGAACCTTTTTTCAAAACTGTGTTCAAAATTAAAATAACACAACCACCTACGTGCGGTCACTGAGACGTGCTGAGACACATACAAAATGTATCGTAACCACCTACATGCGGTCTCACGGACCGCCGATGCTACTTTATTACTCACAAAATCCAAATGAGTGCACGTCTGAACGAGTCGACAGCATGGCCAGCACTGCGGAGGTGCTGGGCAAAGGTACAAGGTCACCGAGGCGTGAGCGATGTACTTGCGTTCAGTTATTGTCAATTTTGAATAATCCAGTGTCTGTGAGACCGCACGTAGATGGTTAAGGGTTAAAATTGTCTTCATTAAGAGATGATCGAATTTGTGCAGCTGAGTGTTAATAGTTTTACTTACTTGAGTAAGTATTGTAGATATCTGTAAGTTTAATTATAAGTCTTAAGTCAACCTTCAGGATATCTTGAATTCCAAGGTTAATGATCAGTTAAATACTCATTCTTAAGTAGGGTTTAAGTTTGTCTAAACATCAGTATTAACTCTGTCTTGACATTTTCTTAAATACTGTGCCCACTCC
>JALPQI010023924.1:0-23105 GCA_025490895.1 Thaumatotibia leucotreta | reverse complement strand
AGCTGCTAATATACAGGTTGTTCTAAAGTTAAAAAAAAGGAGTGTGGATTACAATGTGGATAACAAGATTTAATCATATCACGTCATCAGACCAGTCGCAGTCGTTGTCGTCAGTGGCAGAAGGATAACGAAGGCTGTCATGAACTGCTCCTTGGTGAACCGAGGGAATTCCTGTTCTTAATAGTAATGGTGCGTTTAAACCAAAAGAGCATTCGCTATTCTAGCGCCCGTTCTACGAAATCAACCAATCACGTTTTGTGTACCGATCGAATTTCGTAGAGTGGGAGGTTAGAACAGCGAATGCTCTTTTAGTTTGAACGCACCTTTACGCAAAAATGATGTAGGTACCTTACATAAATTTTGATGTTTTTATTTAACCTTGTGCCTACATTAGGTACCGTAAACTGGGGTTACATTGATCAATTTTAAAGTTTAAACTTCAACATCTTCAAAAATAATATAGATCAACTTTTTGTTATTTTTCTCGGTAAAAAAATTTGAAACGATACTTTAAAAATGTATGAAGATAGAAAAATAAAACGTTGTGATCAAAGTTAAACTGACATTGGGGTTACTTTGATACCTTAAGTTTTTTAGGGTAATTGAATGTAAACCCTTACAGGAGTAATTTCTTCTAAGAAAATAAATAAATCCGTTCGCAGTATCAAAAGTTACAACAATTTACGTCGTTTTGGGGTTATTTTGATCAAATATTTGTGATCAAAGTAACCCCGTTATATTATAAAAAAAACTTCAGTATTCAATTTTATTAAAAACAAAAATCAAACATTGAAGAGAGAACAATCGTCTTATAAAATAAACAGCCAAATGGACACACATACCATAACCAACTATACGTAAGATTCTGATCAATGTGACCCCATATAGGTGATCAAAGACACCCCATTGAATAAAAACAATTGTTATAAGTACTTAGTTTGAATTGAAGACCCCGAAAACGTTATATTTGTATACCTAAACACACTTGTGACAAGTTAATTGTGATTAAGAACCGTTTACCTCACTACCCTTATTGTTAGTTTAGAAGTTATTTTATACACGAAAAATAGCAAAAAATACACGTAAATATAAACACGTGATACGCTATTCTAACGACCGTACTCATTTAAAGTGTCTAAACAATTAATAAGGATAACTATCGTTCTTGCCAGACTTAAAAAAAAATATACAGATGCGTTTGGTAACGGAAGATATTAGCGATTAAAAAATAAAAGAAGTTTTTATCAATGTAACCCCAAAGTTCAAAGTAACCCCAGTTTACGGTACCTAGGATACATGTAGGTAAGAGGTAACTTCCGTGTTGCATATTGCACAAACAAAGTACCTAATAATAATGTTGCTTTTTTTCGGTAGGTACTATGTTTTGATCATAGCACGAGCAAATACTCGTACACGTTTATGTGACGTAGGTAACTTCAAAAATGGTAAATTACAAACATATTCTTGTAAATTCGACATTCTATTGCGTATTTTATACATCGGTAAAAATAAATGTAAACAATTAGAGACTCAACTTATTGTTCATTTGAATGACAATGTCAAACTTCGTGTATAAGCTGTTTTTTCTGGTAAGATAAGAGTGCAAAGGTGGGATCCTAATTTATTTTAATTTAGAAACTTGAAACTTTAATATTAATAAGGTATTTTACAAGGGTACAAGAAATGTAATTTAATCATTTCTTTAGGTTTAAAGGGGATTAGAATTTTTATTGGGTTGAAGTTTAACTTAAAGCTATAATAATCCCTATAAAAGCATTTTATAACAAGGGGATGCAAATTTACAATTGGATACCTAAAACATTGTAGGAGATTTACTAAGTAAAATACGAAAAAAGCAATAATATATCAGAGAGTAGGGAAATTTCATGATTGCGAGGGTTAAGTAGGGCTGTAGATTTTGTTTAAGGAGACTAAGGTAGATTATAAATTTAGTGTAAATTACTAGGGCTAGAAAGATGGCATTTTTACATATATAATTATTTGTATACAAAATAAGAAACCATTTTATAAAATTTAAACCCTAAAGTGGTTAAAAGGTAGTTGAAAGTTTGTATGGAAATAGTGTGATTTGAAAGATAGCGACTTGATGCGTCGTATTCCAATTCCAACTGCTGATTAAAAAATAAGACAATCGATTTCAGTTTTTTTTTAATATTTATCCCTTTTAACACTTTCGACGCCGGTGACAGTGTTCATCGTCATACAAGTGTACAAAAAAAATGTTTTTGAACCGAAACTTTGTCGAAAGAGTACATTTTTAAGATAAAATTAAGGGGTGCCTGTCGTGTTGTATAACGTCGATTGTCCTAAAATTTTTTGGCCGAGAATGTTTGGCATAGTGTTAAATGGCATACTCGTTTAGCCTACTTTATTTTGCGCATACACATCTAAAACACCTACACTATATTTATCCTAATATTGATTACTCGAACGTCTAATTACCTAAAGCTTAATAATCATAATGTTCATTGTGATTAATATTGTTTTTCCTACTGCTCAACTGTCAATTTTCTTTGCGCCTACAATTGTTATGTCTGAAATTTCATTGAGGAAAGCATATTAACAATATGGTGAATGGTTTAAAATAATGTTCAAGTAATAAGCCAGCGTAAAACCGACTTGGAATGGTTAGGTTTCTAGGATAGGGCGGAGTGAAAGGCGTAGTCTACAAAATACTTAAGTATTTTTAATCAATTGTTTACCCATCCTCATTCTTGTAAACCCTAAAAAGGGGCGACGGGAGAGCGAAGCGCCCCACAAGGGGGGCTCAGGGGTGAAGCCCCCTGTATTAGAAAATAATGAATCTGTACCTCCCCTACTCTAACTTGCATAGGTTCGTTAGGTACCTTTTATCCCTTAGATCAGGAATAGAAGTCCCGCGCAGCGGGGCTTCGTCGACCGGTTCCTAGGTCCGTATCGGTACTCATGACTAAAATTCTTTGGACAACAGGGTTGGGTGGTTTAAGGGAGGGTTAAGTTTAAGGAAAATATTTTTTTAAAGGTAGTTAGTTTTAGTACATTAAATATTAGGATCATCACAATTATGCATAATTATTATTCGATACATACACATTAGACACGAAAATCATTAGGACAAACGATAGTTAGGAACAACCAATTTAGGATCAACAATTTCGGCAACACAAAAATATGTGCAACAATGTTTAGGCCATTCATTTTTCGGCGTAAAGTTGGTATGCGACAAATTTTTTGAAATAAAAAAATTATGCCACCCGATATAGACCCAAAATTAATTCCAACCTTTTTAGGGTTCCGTGGTAAACGAGGAACCCTTATAGTTTCGCCATGTCCGTCTGTCCGTCTGTCCGTCCGTCTGTCCGCAGCATAGCTCATAGGCCGTTAGTATAACAAATTTGCGATTTGGTACAGGTATACCTATACCTACATATCAGTCACACCAAAAAAGAGAAATTCGGGTTACAAAAGACAGTTTTTTTTGTAAGTTAACGTTTTCGTAATTAACCGCTAAACACAAAAAAAAAATTCTTGCCCCAGGGTCCGCTGGATGCGGATAACGCAGGATCGCTCATTGTGGCAATCTTTGGGAGAGGCCTATGTTCAGCAGTGGAGTGTCTTTCGGCTGATATGATGATGATGATGGATGATGATGATGACATTACGGTACAGGTGTGAAATAATCACCAAATTAAAAATTTAAAAAACCGACTTCAACCGGTTTCTCCAAGATTCCCGATTTGTTTCCATCATTGGTTTCCTCAAATCCTACTTTCTGAATGCAAATTCTTGTAAATGAATGAAAATTACCAAAAGCGCCATACATGTACCTAGAACAATTGAAGAGATCCCTCGATTTCTCCAAGATCCCATCATCAGACCGCAACTTGGTGCCAACGGGACCATCTCGGGGTAATACACGTTCGATCACAAAAAGAAATTTTAAAATCGGTTCACTATTCTCGGAGATATCGGGTAACATACATACAACAAAAAAAAAATCAGTCGAATTGAGAACCTCCTCCTTGAAGACGGTTAAAAAGTAAAGGTTGGCGATAAAAGAAAGCACGACTGAAAGGAATGTTTTAAATCGACACGAGATTTTAGGGTTCCGTAGTAAACTAGGAACCCTTATACTTTCGCTACGTCCGTCTGTCTGTCTGTCCGCAGCATAACTGAGTGACCGTTAGAATTAGAAATTTGCAACTTTGTATAGTGTACATATTAATCGGGCCGATAAATTGATAGAATAATATACAAGGTGATCCTATTAACTATGCGTATTGGACATTAGGAGGTAAATGCCCATAATCACCACGCTGGCAAAAGGGTTGGCGATCGCAGTAATTTGTCCACTGTGACGATGCTGTGCTGCTGCTGCTCATCATCAATCTTCTATAAAGAAATACAGTACCGGCCAATAATATATCACATTCGTGACTTTTTGTATGAGCGTGTATAGAGTAAGCGGCACATGTTCGCATGTAGATAGCATATTAAATATTTTGGTACTTTTGCACAGTTTAATGATGAATACTGTAATTAAGTATTGTGAATTGCAATTGGAGACACAGCATATTGCTAAAATAGCTGTAGTAAAAAAAAGAATTTTACTAAGAAATCCATGCCTTACGCAAAATCTCTTTATGAAAAAATCACTACATGATGACCAGTTTTTTCATCGCTAGTGTAAAGGCCTATGCCTAGACTATCTATAGTCGAGAGGTGGAAAGTGTGAAAAACACTTACAAAAATAAAAATAAATCTACTGAAAAAAACCTGTATGTGATATATTATTGGCCGGTACTGTAGTTATTTGTTGTACAAGGGTGCAAAGTTGTATTTTACCCGCGAGCATGATATTGAAACACGAGCAAGCGAAAGGGTTCCATAGTTTTAAAATAGAAACCTGAGCGTAGTAACGAGAACGAGAAGAACGAGAGCTTACGAGAAGTAAAATACATTTGCACTCGTGTGTAACACAAAACTTTTCCCCTCACTATAGCGAGGAACAGGAGGTTTCTGATTTGAAAGAAAAAAATTGAGGTAGCAGAAGTGCTGAACCACCACCAGTTTTCTTTTTTATCTTTTAATTTCCAAGTTTTGCCAATTCAAAGTTAAGAGTGGGGTCAAATTCCTGCTTGTACAAAATCCGACCTAATTTTTTTTCTACGAGAGCTAACGAAATAATTATTACTTTGTCAATATATTTTGTAAACGCAGTTAGAAATACGTGGTTATTTTTTTTCGGTTCATTAACAGGCATGGTGTATACATATACAGTCAATTTCAATCGCCTGGATTTAATTCAAAATTTTCTCATTGAATTCGTAGGCATTTAAAAGTTTAAGATCATATTTATATTTTAATCTGCTTAAATATAACAAGAGAAAGAATGCACTAGATAAGCAGTTTAAAAAATCGTATATTGGAAAATAGGCAAAATAACAAAACTTTTTTTTGCGAAATCTAATTAAAGAAGATATCATCTATAATTTATGATTAAAATAAAAAAAATATCTTATCTTCCACACTGATTTTTGTAGCGTCAAACATGAGCGTTTTCGAAAGTCTCAATTTTCATTTATATTTTTCTATTACAAGTAGTTCCTCTAACACATTTATATTTATTTTACAAGATGAACACGGCAAGTAATTATTTCGTTACCTTTTATATAAAAAAGTTATGCCTGTTTTTCCACAAGCACGAATTCAATGATCCCACTCTGAATTTTGAAAGGGCAAAACTTGTAAACTAAAAGATATAAAAGAAAACTGATGGTGGTTCAGCACTTCTGCCACCATGAAGTATATCCTCAATTTTTTTCATTCAAATCAGAAACCATGCAGCACACTCGATTTGTTGACTTCACTTGGAATGACCCTTTACTATTATTTCGTTCGGTTGGTTGGTCTTTCTTGAGTGAAGTCTTTTGATTTCTTATGATTTTTTTAACACTTTTTTTCCTAAGTTTTCAGCTTTGTTCAAGTGGGGAACAATAGAAATAAACGAACACTGACGTCGTCTATACCAAGAAAGAAAATAAGGTATGTGCGTTACAACCCGCAAATTATAGGTATATAAACCCCTAATATTGCCATTTGCAAGTATAAGTATTATTTTTTTATATATAATATATAGACAGGGTGGAAATTATTTTTGGGTCAGTGAGGGCAGCTACCAGATCCAGAGTAGCTCCGCGAATATGGTCTTATAAGACCTTCCTCGATTTTAAATTAATGAAAATTGGCGTTTACTGATTTTGGAAAAAACATACAGGTTGCGAGAAAATTGTCATTTTTGATCCTGTTTCTGTTCAGGATCAAAAGCTTGTATGGGAGCAAAAAAAATTTAATGGCTAGAAAAGCCGCAAATCGAGATAATGAATATAGCTAATGTTTCCACACAGTAGGTATTATTGTCATTTAGCATAGGAGGACCAATTATCGTGACAGATGATGCAATTAAACTTTCACTTTTTTTCCATAGTAAATGTATAAAAACAGTTTTCTTGAAATTTTGGCTTTTTTATACATTGCTATAAGTTGACCCCTAAGAAACTATTGGTACTGGATACAAATGAAATCGAATTAGAGCATGGAATATCGGAGCCTTTAAGCATTATCGGTAATTTTTCGATAATAAAATTTAGAGAATCGGTTTTTCGATAATTTCGATATTATCGATATTTTTTCGTTATTGGATGGAAAAAAGTAAATAACTTTAACCAAATAAAAAGAATTTTTATACAAACTTGTCATTTATTTTTGAACGGTTGCGTAACTGAAATTATATATTAAAATAAAACACTGACAAAATTTGTCTGGCTGTGAGTTTGTTCGCTAAGATATCGGAAACGACTACACAGATTTTGATCAATTTTGTTATAGTAATAGTTTATACTCAGGCTCGTTTATCGATAAAACAGTAAAACTGGATGTCTGATAAATATGTTCTACAATTATCAAAGTTTGATTTGTAGAACAGAACATATTATATTTAGTTGACTTCGAGTTTTAATGCTTTATTAAATCATAAAAAAAAAAAAAATAAAATATAAATCAGTGTAACAATCAAAATCAGCCACAAGTGACAAGTCATAAACTTACAAGAACAAACAGTACCTACAATTAGAATCTGTATATACAGTGTGTAAGTCTAATACGGGCGATCAATTGAACCAGGCATGGGATTAATTAGTGTAATTATGGATTAAAAGGTTTTTTTATAGTTACTCTCAATTATGACTCTAAAGAATATTTTTTTAAGATTATCGGAGCAGCAATGTAGGTACGAACATTTGTTATTGTTGATATGGCAGTTATGTCATCTGCTTTTGAAATTAGCTGTCATCGAGTCTTTAACTCGCATATGTTGCTCTACATTGCGAGCCAAATTATTTTGTATGGAAAATTTTGTTGCTCTAATTTTAAGTAAAAGTTATTTGAATGTACTTATTATGTCGTAAACTAACACCCGTTAAGAGCTTCGCCCGTATTAGACTTACACCCTGGTCACCCTGTATATATAACGCTCACTACAATTCTCATCACTTGCCGAATACTTTCGCCACAGCAAACCGTCCATCTAAGTCGGACCTATAGATTACTATTATGTTGGTATTACTATTATCGTTTCGGCGAATTTTAAACTTGGCGGGCTCATGTAAAGTCACGTCTAATAATATGTATACATTTCGGAACGTATGTCGAAGGCATAAGGTTCAAAATCGTATACATATTATTAGAGCTGACCGTACTTGTACCTACTCCTTTGTTGAGGTTGTATTTGTATATAGTTTTTATACAATTTATTTATTTTATATTGTCTTTGGTTGTCTTTTTATTCTATTTTAAAAAAATAAGTCAT
Source organism: Thaumatotibia leucotreta (assembly GCA_025490895.1). Taxonomy (NCBI): domain Eukaryota; kingdom Metazoa; phylum Arthropoda; class Insecta; order Lepidoptera; family Tortricidae; genus Thaumatotibia; species Thaumatotibia leucotreta. The sequence continues at coordinate 15,238 of JALPQI010023924.1, read as the reverse complement.
ATACAAAATTGTAAATATTTATAAGTCAGTGATCAATAAACCGTTGGTAAACACAGTCAGCTGCTTGGTTTAATTTAGTTTCCTGCTCAGCTATCGTTTGCTTCTTCTACATCCCTACTCAGTACTAAGCCCGTACTGAACAACAAAGCACATTAAGCACAGTAATGAATTAATCACAGGAAGTTTTTTGCGTACGCTCCATGTAGTCCATGGTTAGAAAAAACCGTTACGATTCATTCTTTCCCCTAAAAAAGTTAATATCGAAAATATCGAAAAAACCGGTAATTCAGAAATTTTAAATCGATAAAAAATTATCGGAAAAAAGACCGATATTATCGAAATTTCGATATTATCGAAAACCGGTATCCATGCTCTAAATCGAATGACATGAAAAAATTAAGCGTGAAAAAAATATTTTATAACATTCATACAATTTGTATGGGAATATTGGGAATTTTAAATCTCGATTTGCGGCTTTTCTAGCCGAAAACTTTTTTTTGGGTCTATACAAGCTTTTGATCCTGAAAATAAACAGGATCGATTTTTTTTCTAGCCTGTAGACGTGTCCCACTGCTGGGCAAATGCCTCTCCCTCAGATCTCCACAGCTCCCGGTTCGGTGCCAAGTCTGGCCAATTGTTGGCGAAGGCGTCCAAGTCGTCCCGCCATCTCCGCCTGGGCCTGCCTCGTCCCCGCCTAGTTTGCGGCATCCACTTGGTGGCTGTAATAACCCACCTTTCTGGATGCATGCGGTAGACGTGGTCGGCCCAATCCCACTTTAGCCTGGCAGTCTTTTCACCACGTCAGCTATGCGTGTTTTGGAGCGCAGCGTAGTGTTCCAGATCCATCGTCGTTACACCTAAAATGCTGCGCTCCATTGCTCGCTGCCAGACCTTCAATTTGGACGTATGACTTTCGGTGAGTGACCATGTTTGGGCACCGTAGGTTAGGACGGGCAGGATACACATGTCGACTAGTTTGCGCTTCAGTGACATTGGAAGGTCACCCTTTATTAGCTCTTTCATGGACCAGTAGCTCTTCCAGGCATTTTTAACACGGCGTTAAACTTCCTTGCTGAAAGAGACTAGCTGGCCCAAGTAGATATACTCATCGACATAATGTATCGTCTGCCCGTCTATCTCGACCCTACGTTTCGTGCTGTTAGTCATCACCTGAGTCTTTGTGCGATTCATATGAAGTCCAACTTGAAGGCTTGCGTTGTTCAGGTCTTGGAGCATTAATTGGATCGATTGGTATAAAAAAAAAGTTTGTCAAATATGACAATTTTCTCGCACCCTGTATGTTTTTTACAAAATCTGTAATTGCCAATTTTCATTAATTTAAAATCGAAGGAAGGTTTTCTAAGACCATTTTCGCGTAGCTACTCTGGATCTGGTAGCTGTCCTTACTGACTCAAAAATAATTTCCACCCTGTACTTATGTGTGTAAACAATAGATAAGTGCGAAAAAATTGTCATTTTTGAAAAACTTTGTTTATGCCAATCGATTCTGTTTCTGTTCAAGATCAACAAAAAATCTACTTGGATTTTTCTCTACTCTTATAGTAAGTTAAAAAGACGCGGAAGATGAACTAAAAAAAATGTACTTCGTTTTTGGCGGAATTACCCCTGAAGCCAGATCTCCTATTCTAGTAGTACTTACAGTTTGAGAGTAAATCGTCTATGACAGACGGCCATAACGAATCTATAAGGTTTCCGTTTTTGTCATTTTGGCTATGGACACTTTAAATCGTCCTATTGAATTTTTTAAATGTATTATAGAATTAATGGACGATTTATTGTTTTAGAGTAAGCGATCCTACTAATGAAACGCAGTCAACGAGTCTACCCCATTAAATGAGGCAACGGAATTCCTCTGGCAAATGAAACCCCCTCAGACAATGTGTAAGGACACAGCTTTCTGCTAGTCATCGATTTCTAAGAATGAACCGAACAAAACTACAATAAGATGTAATAATACTCATACAGTATATTATGATCATCCTCCAACTCATCAAAGCCGCACTATTACACCTTACAGTAGTTTTGTCACCAAAGGCATACTTACTAAAGTTCAGCTCAATTGGGCCTATAGATACCTTTCAATTCTTCATCAGGTCAGGTTCATCTATTGTATTGTTATCGAAGTTAAGTAAGCATACTTCTCCTCTCACCACAATCGGCCCACCAAAATCTGGTTCAATTAATCATTGCAATATTTGTAAGCATACGTATGTACATAACGTAGGCAGAGCTACTAAAGTCGGTATGTGATTTTTTTGATTTTTGGATTTTAACGCCATTTTGAACCTTTCTAGAAGAGTATCTATAATAGTTCAGGATTTATGAATTTTATCATCATATCATCATCATCAGCCTATGATAGTCTACTGCTGGACTTAGGCCTCTCCTTTTAATTACGCGTGTGGACGGATTAGGAGGCAAATGCCTATAGTCGCCACGCTGGGCAAGCGGATTGGCGATCGCAGTAATGTTTCCACTATGATGACGCTGCTGCCCATCATCAATCTTTTATCAAATAATGGTCAGTGACACTTCAATCCCTTAGTCGACTCTTACGACACCCGCAGGAGGAGTTGGGGTGGTGACAAATGTATTCTTACTGCTGTCACCACACGGCCAATGAATTTTAGCTATGTGATAATGAATTTTAGCATACATTAGCGGGTTCGAATCCCGGTTTAACCATGAAATAATTCAAAATGCAATTCAACTTGTTTTTGTAAATCGAAATAATGTCTTCTTTCAGTAAGATGTTCCTTTACAATAATTAAGGTATTTTTCCTCCGACGTCGCGATATTTTTTTTCCATACAATTGTTTTTCAAATAAAAAAAATGAATGCTCTTTTATTCAGTTTTAAACATAAAAGGAATCTTCTTTCAGTAAAATATGCTATCTATGATATTTAAGGTACTTTCCCTCCATATGGCATCGCCGTGGGACGCCCTGTATAATAGATCAGTACATACGAGTACCAGGCTGCTCGCGAGCATTGCGAGTTGCGACATATTTTAATGTTGTATTCCTAGCCATATTTAGAGTCTTTAATGTTATATGAAATTTCCTGGATTCGGCTTGGATTAGAGATAATCAACCCTTTTTCGAATAAGTTCGAGTTGTGATAATACTGATAATAAATACTCAAATATTTAATGCCTTCGCTGAGATTTAAACCCGGATCCTCCAGCATCGTAAGCACATTCACTACTAAGTAGGCTACGGAGAAGGCTGACTAATAATATAACTTATCTAACTTTTTTATTATAGGAACCAGGAGTTGCCAGAGGAAGAGCATGAATTTATTATAGAGAAAGGTACTAGTCATGTAAATAGTCCAATTACAGGGCGACGGATAATTAATGTACAACATTTTCTGGATCAATTAGCTAAGATCAATGATCATGGCCCATCATTTGGATGTATTTTTTCTTATGTGAAAATTAAATCTGAAAAATGAAAGGGACTGCACTCGAAATTTAATTTTCGGTGTGAAATGTGCAAGAGAAATTTAATGTCAGTTCTGATGAACGCTGCGATGATAGTATGGATGTAAACCATAAAGCTGTTTCAGCTATGGGCTCATGCATAAATCATGTGAGGTTTTTTCGGCTACTTTTTGAGAGTGGTGAGAAAGAGTAGCAGCATATTGTATGGCCGATGCCGCCAAAAAAAAACAGACTGCAATATCTCAACGAAATGTTATTTTTTAAGTAATTTTTTTAAGTAGGTAGTAACACTACGATGTACCTATATAAAGCTAAATATCCCATATATACCACAGAAAAAATATCGAAGCTTACCAACGCCAGAGGTGTAATTTGAACCCAACGTCCTCAGCTTTCGTGGCTGATGCTTAAACCACTGGAGTGGCCGAGTGGTATAGGCAATAGCCGCAAAACTAAGGACGAGGCTCCAAATCCCACCTCTGGCGTTGGTAAACTTCGATATTGTTTATTTAGTACCTATATTATGACATCAAATATTTAAATTAGTGAATGTAATCATTTTTTTAGGATCATTTTTTTTCTTTTAACTGTAATTCTTCAATTTACAGTTGTAATTGTGTATAATAAATAATAAAAGTCTTAATGTTTTACCTATGTGCATTTTTATTTTTATATTAATTTGATTTAGTATAATAAGCTCCCTAAAACCTGATAACTGCTGGTAAGTCACATAATAATTATACAGATGTAATTCATAATTCCATTCATTTGGCTTTTCACGGAAACTACTTCACCAAACATTACACCGAAGCGAATTCTGTAAATGTCAAATTAGTATGGACTCGCAAATGTGCGTCGTTGGCACTGTGCATGTGCAATCGTTGGTGGACTCTTGTGCGTTTGACGCACACAGCAGTGGGAAACTGTCGTGAATGTCTACGAAAAGCTGGTGGTAGTGAATACTTAGGGCCTATATTTAACAATATCGTGTTCCGATCAGAAAAAATAGTTTTTTTTTTAATTATAGTGGACAACAAGACGTGGGCTTTCCTTACCAGTTGGTCAAACAGGCATACTCTCGAACCAAGTCAATTTTGTTCTTGCGCGGATTTTTTTCTCTTGCTATTTCCTAATCAGAATACGATGCTGTACAGTCGCCATCTGATATAGCAGAGCGGCCAGGGTACTCATAAATATCTGAGCAGGCCTCTATTGGCATGCTCAGATATTTTTGAGTGCCGTGGTCGCTCAGATATATCTGATTGTGACTGTAACAAATTGATTGATCTGTATTGAAAATCAATTTTCAGTACAGATTTTTGCCGCACTAGTGCGAGAACTATTATATACCTATAAAAATATTTTTCATCACACTTGCTGTCTAAGCGCGCCATTTCTTGCGCGCGTAGCGGGAGTCATAGAAAAGTGAAATTCCCTAGGGAGTAATAGAAATGTCAGTACTTCATTTAATAATATTATGAAATGAAATGAAATTAAAAATGTTTATTTGATGCTAAAAATAGATATTATGTCTTAAAATTTATTTTTTGGTTGGCAAGTGTGATGAAAAACATTGTATGCATCACGGTCGGTAAGCGGAATACTAACTCGAGTCATAAAAGCCCTCCACCTAATGGCGTAGGGCTTCTAACACTCTTGTTAGTAATTCCGTACTTACCTCCCTTGATGCACAATGTACTATTACACGCATTGGTTACAAGCCCGATATATTAAATCTGTCTTTTGCATTGCATTGAGACGACTCGAAAAGACAAGGATAGTCTTATAAAATCTATCCCTCTCTATCTTTTTTACCATCTAGTACTTTGACAAGTGTAATTATTCAAAAGAGGTAGTAATAAATTACAAACTCGGCCGCGTTCATTAAAAAAATCACCAAGGGTCAATGACCCCGCTCGGTAAAATGAGGTAGTGTGCGTGAAGTGCGCGTGTGTGCGAAATGGGGAAATTTGACAGAATCTCAAAAATTTCCCACATCTATCCGACCCTTAATTATCAAATTTGGGCAAATTACGAGCCCCGATGCATATGTTCTCGTCCAGTTAGACAGTTTTTCGAGATTATCCCGTTCATCCGGGGGAAAAGGTTTAGAGACAAAACCTTCACTATTCAATAGTAGTACTAAATTAGTTTCTTTGAGTATAAAATATTTGGATTTAATAGATCAGAATTAAAAAAAAAACTATTTTTCGATAGGTATTTTTTACAATTTTTTCCACATTTTTTAATTTTGTAAATCATCAATGAATGTAAAGAACGCCATTAATATTAAAGACGACATGGTACACCTGATGCACTGCGAATTTTGCGTCAAGCTTATAAGCGCGGAATTACAGTGGTGAACGAAAATATAATTTAGACACTGATTTGTTAAAATCGATTTATTAAACAACAAAAGCGTACTTCAGATTGTTGTGTCTCTTGAAATGTAGTACATTAACCATGACTAACGTTCATACAGTTTATCATTAGCATAATGTGATCATTCTTTAAATATTCAAAAATTTGTAAAAATTGTTTCGAACTAGACGAACTCCACTGCATCGGGGCTCGTAGGTACCTAGTAGTAGTGCCGTGTGGTGACGGCAATAAGAATACATTTGCCACCACTCCAACTTCTCCTGCGGGTGTCATAAGAGTCGACTAAGGGATTGAAGTTTCACTGACCATTAGTTGATAAAAGATTGATGATGGGCAGCAGCGTCATCAATGTCATCATAGTGGACACATTACTGCGATCGCCAATCCGCTTGCCCAGCGTGGCCATTATGGGTACTTACCTCCTAATGCGTTTATACGCATAGTGAATAGGAGAGGCCTACGTCCAGCAGTGGACTATCATAGGCTGATGATGGTGATGATAATGGTAGGTACCTAGTATACTCTTGGTCAAAATTATGGTAACAACTAACAAGTCTATTTTGTCAAAAAAGGCAAACCAATCGGTGTGCCTACTAACCAGACTAAAGTGATAATTTCCTAAAATGTTGAGGAAATGAGAGGTCTTTCTTTTGGTGATCGCGTTTATTTAACGTTAATCTAAAGGACACATAAACTTGTTTAGAAAGATTACTATAGAGGGAAAAAATGTGTATGTTATATGTACAGATCTCTGTGACAATAATGAGTAATTGAATATATAACTTACATTCAACTGGATTGACATCAGCCTCAAGGCACGCTCTTACGACTCTGTTAAGACGATTGCCCATTTCAGCATCACCTGGAAGAAAGACGAAATATCAAGAGAGAGCTTCAGAAAATGCAAGCACCGTCCATGTATTCTGCGTATTTGCAAAATTAGAAATCCTGTCTGAATTAGGTCTTCACCTTTTCCTACATACACGCTCAACGCCTCATTCACAAGAAATCCAATTTTGGCATTTGTTTTCGCCGATACCCATGAAATAGTTAGGTAACCACTGCTATTGGCACCGTGCGCGATGACAGCGCCATTGACAGGTGGCCATTTTAGACATTATAGTCGCCGCTTTCAAGCGGGAAGTAAGTAAATATTTTGAAAAATATTAATTAAATTTTGTGTTATTTTAATATATAAGGCAATTTTGGACAGTTGCAGTCAGTAACATTATTGCTAATAACATTAATATTGTTGTTTTCAGTTAGAAATGAGCCTACTCATAACTAAAACGGGGTTTCGTGCCATCACGCACGACATCGTTTTCCAACCGGAGACGATGAATAAACGGATGAAATTGGTGCAAGCTGGGCATGTTCTCGAGGTTGAAGATATTCGCCAAGAAGACATGTCCCGTATTATCAAATCCCGAGTGGTTCGCCAAGCTTCAGTGACAGCAACGGCGTACAAGACAACTTTGTTTGTAAGTATTATGTAAGCCGATTTTTGTGTTTCGATACCGTTCAATAAAAGTTTTTTCTATTCTCTAACAAATAAATGTACTTACAGCTAAACACTAATTCTCATGTAGAGAGTGTATCGTGCGACTCCGTTTATAATAAGAGTGGGAAATGCAAGCACATTGCAGCACTTATATACTTCATAAATAATGAAAACAGTTTTACAGACACTGTTCTTCTTGGTGTTATTGCAATTAACAATAACACACCTTACTACCTAGGCCCATATTAAATATTTATCTGAAAACGATGAGAAAATATTTGCTGCAGTATGGATTTGACAGCTGAAGTCGGCGACCATAATGTCAATTTTAGCCGCAGCGAGCGCGGCGATCGTTTCGGCTACCCCCTCCACCCGCTTTGCACCCTGCCAATACTCTGTTTGGTTCGGTGTTTAAAAAAAGGTAAACAATCTTGCAGTATCTTTTTATTGAAAAATGCATATAAAAATCGAAAATAGGTACGTAACCCTTCAACGGGCAAGACTCGGAAAAATCGTGAGTTCAAGCTTCAACGCCATTATATAGTACGAAAAATTCTGTACAAGAAAAAATACAAAAAGATAGTGTGGTACAGGGTGGTCGTATTTAAGACCGGTGCCATATAAAGGGTTAATGAATCAAAATCAATGTAAATCACTGTATTTCCTTGTTATATCATGTATATTTGCTTATTAAAACTTATTTTCTACTCGTAGTTTTCAATAAAAAGATAGTGCAAGATTGTTTACCTTTTTTTAAACACCAAACCAAACAGAGTATAATTTCGTTATACTCTGTACAGGGTGCTTAGACAAGTTGCGAATCGATAGCGCTTAATCGTCAGTCGTAAACGAAAAGCAGCTAACTGTCTTTGTCGCACTAATATGAAAGAGTGACAGAGAGGGAAAACTACGATACGCTACTAAGCGCTAGCGATTGGCAACTTGGCTAAGCATCCAGACGCGCTCAACAACTCACCTCTCTGCACAGCGCCGAAATCCAACGCATGGTCGCGAGAGTCATCGCCTTGCACGGCGACGGAAGACGCCGCGCCGCCGCCGACGCCGATACGGTATACCGGCCCGCCGATTTTTACTAGCAGCATTCCTGTGCAAAATCATACAAAGTTTATACAAGTTCCATAATCATCCATACTTCCATACCATAGTGGACTATACCGACAAAAAATGATGAACAACCCGAATAATCCAATATATAGTTGCCACTAAAACATCATACAACAACCACTAATCACATAGAGTAATAAATCACACATCCGTGTTCTAGTAGAAATTCAACAATAGATCCATGGAATTAATGGATGTCACTGACCGCCATGGTATACATCCAAAAGCCTGATTGATAATATCGCGATGTATCGTTAATTGTCAACTTTTTATAGATAGTTAAAAAGCATTTGAGTAAATCCAGAGGGATTTACTCAAATGCTTTTGCTCAAAGCAAAAATCAAATTGTCAGAGGATAATTTGATTTTTGCTTTGAAACAATCCAATATCAGCAGCTCTATAAACAGCAGTCTTCAAGGCTACGCCGCCGATCAATTTTGACCGGCGCGCCGTTGCCGCCTATTTGACCATCGGCGCTCATATCTAGTTTTTATACAGACTTATCTTCTTATATGAATAGGTACACTTTTCACAAATCCATCTAATGGATTCATATGTAATATGTGAGTGACACTCACCTTTTTCCGGCTTATTCTTCTTGATAATAGAATGCGGCATGTACCCGATACCGCCGCTGAACATGATCGGCTTCACAAACTCTTCGCGCACGTTGTCGCCGTTCTTGAGGCCGTATGATTGGACAAACCCTGAAATATTTTTTAATATGAACGCTCGATATATTATGTATGAAGTTTTCAAAACTTAAAAGCTAATGCGGGGCCTGAAGTTGTTGATTTAAAAAGCTGAAAATTAAAAGGAAATCCTTCTTAGACTACAGGTCATTGAATTATAACTATTAGGTTTGGTAGTTCCAAAATAGTACATTACGACACAATGCAATTTCCTTTTTCCACGTGCCTCGTACGACGTTTTTTAGTACAGATGGCCCTCCGAAGTTTTGGACCTGGCGTAAAATGAGCCACTTCTCGCACTAGCGCGTAAAAAAGGCACAATTTGTAGTTAAATAGTACATTACGACACAAGTGCGAAAAACATGAAATTCGAAACGAGTGACGATTTTTTTAAAACACGAATCATAGGGAGGAAAAAGTGTTTTTTAGTACAGATGGTGTACTTTTTAGGCGTCATTTTACGTCAGGTCCAAAACTTCGGAGGGCCATCTGCACTAAAAAACGTCGTACGAGACACGTGCAAAAAGGGAATTCATAACTCATATCGATTTAAAACATCGCCACTCGTTTCGAATTTCATATTTTTCGCACTTGTGTCGTAATGTACTATTTTGATACACCCTATTGTTCGTATGTCGATATTTTTTATACTATTTGTAATATAAATAAAGTTAATGATATATTTACCAGTAATAACCGGCTCTCCGAACTTGTTCCCGTAGTCGGATGCGCCGTTGCTGGCCTCGATGATAATTTGGAGCGGGCTGGCAAAGTTGCTCGGGTAATCCCAGTTCTTATCCTCCCATGGTAAGTCGTACCCTGCAATATATTTGGTCAATGTATCGCTCCAATTAAGAGTCAACCTTTTCGACACCTTATCAAATACAAAAGCTGTTTCTCACTCAAAAACCACGTCAGCGAAGTTTCATGAATTAGAACTTTACGCACGTGCGTGTAGGTCTGTATCGCTTTGTGGACTATAATTTACAATTATAATTCTTAGGCTTCCTGCGGTGCCAATATATCAGTCATTGGCGTTTAAAAGGTTAAGGTAAAACTAGGTACATAAAATTCGTAAGATCATTGGCGTGATTTGTGTGTTGAGTGGTCATAAGTTCATAACTTCATTTGCCAGTCTCAAGCAAAATGTTAATGGTGTTGTTGACGATAATATACTTAGCAGAGATCGGAACTATTAATGTAAAACTTAAACAACTTAAACAAGTTTTAGAGTTTGTAGTAACCAAGAAAAATCGAAATGAAAATCTTTACCATCGTCCACATACGAAGTTTTGTTAAAGTTTATATCCATAGTTCCGACCACTTAGAGACAAAGAGTCCGTTTCGTATTTGTAAAGGTGTGAGAAACGAGGTATTTCAAAGTAAGATCAATAAGATGAAATATTTTACAACAATATAAAAACTACGAGACTTTTTTACGCGCCTTCGCACCTGCTCTACAGACCACACACATGCTTTGGTGAATTTAATGTATACATATAAAAATAAAAAAGCTAAAAAATGGCCGCATTTCATACCCAAAACTCTTACCGGGTATATTCAAGTTCCCAACACTATACCCCGCAGTCCCAGCAACAGTGTGCCCGCCCCTCCCCACTCCCTGCACATCTCTAATTCGCCCACCAGTCCCAGTAGTAGCCCCACTGAAGGGGGCCACTGCGGTGGGCATATTGTGGGTCTCAGCTGTGAAGATTATGTCGGGCTCCGTCGTTTCGTGGATGACTTGGGACGGCTCTCGGTACAATACATATAAAAATAAAAAAGCTAAAAAATGGCCGCATTTCATACCCAAGACTTACCAGGTATATTCAAGTTCCCAACACTATACCCCGCAGTCCCAGCAACAGTGTGCCCGCCCCTCCCCACTCCCTGCACATCTCTAATTCGCCCACCAGTCCCAGTAGTAGCCCCACTGAAGGGGGCCACCGCGGTGGGCATGTTGTGGGTCTCAGCTGTGAAGATTATGTCGGATTCCGTCGTTTCTTGGGTGACTTGAGACGGCTCTCGGTACAATACATATAAAAATAGAAAAGCTAAAAAATGCCCGCATTTCGTACCCAAGACTCTTACCAGGTATATTCAAGTTCCCGACACTATACCCCGCAGTCCCAGCAACAGTGTGCCCGCCCCTCCCCACTCCCTGCACATCTCTAATTCGCCCACCAGTCCCAGTAGTAGCCCCACTGAACGGGGCCACCGCGGTGGGCATATTGTGGGTCTCAGCTGTGAAGATTATGTCGGATTCTGTCGTTTCTTGGATGACTTGGGACGGCTCTCGGACGTTGGTGGGCTTCAGTTTTGTGTGTTTGAAGCCTTTGATGGCACTGAAAATAGAGGTTTTATTTAGAACTGTCTTACGTAATGACTGTAATGAGAGAGTTACGATACTTGTAACAAAAGTTCCAAGTTTAAATTAGGTTGAATAAACTTATTTTTTCTGTTATTACCATGATTACGGTCTCCTGAGTAACGCTAGTTTTATGCAAAATTATCATACTTAGATTGTGAAAACATTCGTGTAGCCATCAGGAGACCGTAACCATGTCATAACATAACAGACAGAAAAAAGTTGATTAACCCCTTAAAATGTTTTTCAGTACAGATGGTGTTTTTTAAGCGCTAGTACCTACGAGAAGTAGTTCATTTTATGTCAGGTCGAAATCTTCGGAGTGCCATATGTACTGAAAAACGCCGTACGATACACGTTGCGAAAAGGAAATTCGTAACTCTTAAAGCACTCCATTTGGTCGTGTTTTAAAACATCGCCACTCTTTTCACATTTCATGTTTTTCGCCATTGTGTAGTAATGTACTATTCTATTCGTGTAGATGGGCGTGTCATAGTTAGTACAAGTATGGTACATTGTAGGTGTCTAACTCTACCATGAAAAGCTTACAGCACTAATTTGACAGTTACCAAGAGTAGGCCAAATAGATCACGTCATTTCAAGACGAGTACTTGTTGTATGAGATTTCATACTGCCGTCCTACCCTCTTATACATAAACATCTAGATAGAAAGGGACAAACGTTAGGTTAGGGGATATTTATGAATAAGGGCGCTAGTTTAAAAAGCAGTATTTGCTATGAAACTCTATAGCAAATAGCTGCCTTAAGTTCTAGGCAGAAGGCGGTTTTTGCTATCATCTTATGGGTGAGTCAACTTTTTTCTGTCTGTTATTGCCATGGTTACGGTCGCCTAAGTCACGCTGGTTTTATGCAAAATTATGAAACTTACTTTATGCAAACATGCATATTGTCCATGTTTGGAGATAGCCCATCAAGAAAAGGGTTTATTAACACCAGAAAAATGCATGTTTACATAGTTTAAGTAGCATAATTTTGCATAAAACCAGCGTGACTCAGGCGCCCGTAACCATGGTAATAACAGACAGAAAAAAGTTGATTTATCCGTGTATCACGTATAACGTAGTGAATTGATAAGCTGCTAAGTATCGGTTGTCCCTTTCGCTCTTATGTACATATTGATAAGACCGAAAGGGACAACCAATACTTAGCGGCATGCTAAGTTACTAAACGTTTATGAATAAACGAGTAAGTATCTTAAATTTCTGTATTTGTAAGCTACGTAGTGTTGGACTTTGACTGAGATCAACATCCGAAAATAAAAGAAAAATCTGAATCTCGTGTGACTTTCGTAGACGAAATGCATGAATCAGCAGATTTTTAGAAGGCTTGTAAATAAATAAATTGCTATTTAGGAAACAAACATGATAATTACATTCATTGGTCTCAAGTCCATAGGTAAGGTCTAAACTCTAAAAGTCAAAGAAAACAAGGATCTAATTAAAATAAATGGATGTTTATATCTCACCTGCTGTTATCACCGAACTTAATGACGTTGTTATCATTCGACGTCGCTTGAGTAGACGCGACCATGTCAATTAAAGATTCGTTGAGCTCTTTGCCGTCTAGGATTATTTTGCCCTTGAAACAATACAGTTTAAATTAGGTACACATCTTGTACAAAAACCGATAGTTACTGAACACCTGGATGGTTAGCCAAGTTGCCAATCGCTAGCGCTTAGTAGCGTATCGTAGTTTTCCCTCTCTGTCATTCTTTCATATTAGTGCGACAAAGACAGTTAGCTGCCTCTCGTTTACGATTGACGATTAAGCGTTAGCAATTGGCAACTTGTCTAAGCACCCTGAAGCGTCATCTTTTAGCAGTTAAGCGACAGGACACCAACCACAACCGAAACCAGCTTAAATTCCCCTTGCCGGGCTTCGAACCCGGAATCTCCAGCTTTGTAGGTAGGGTCACTAGTGTCACTACTAACTATGGAGGCAGCCAAGTACTTTTGGGTTTCTATTGATCAGAATTTTTGCCATGTTCACTTAGATTTTTTAATAAAGATGATAATATAAATAGGTCGATCAACTTTATAGTGTTGTTATTCCGTCTGGCTATCCGAAGGACATTCGTGACGTAGTTTATACGTGTACATATACATACAAATACAAATAGACGTAGTCAGACACAAAATAATGAGATTTTAATTTAGGTTTTTTAAAGTTAATGAAATTCTATTCTCCAAAAACCCGATTGAAGTGGTTTTCCGAAAGTCGCTAACTCGCTATCCAATCCCTAGTAAGTACCTAACGGCTGATAATATTAACCTTTTAACCACTGAAATACAATCAATATTCAACTCACATCTCCAGAGTCTGATAAATAAGAGAAAGGTCTGATTTGGTTTTTAAGTTGTGTTGTGTAAAAATTTATCCCATTCAAATACATGCTCTTATCTACGTGGTGTAATTTTGTATTGGTGGCGACACAGGCACGCAAGATGAAAAATTCATGGTGGTTAACAGGTTCAGTCCTGTGACCCATCTTGTATTACTTCCTATTAGGCGGAACTACACTGAATAAACCGCCTCGCGAGGAGAATGCCGCGCGAATTAATCGAGTCGCGGTTGAGAAATAGCAGCCGCTCACACTAGGCCGTCTGTGACGCTACAAGTCTGAGGCAGAACCGTCCGGCGCTTCACATTATATGAGAAGCGTGACTTAACTCTTTATGTAGTACTCAATATTTTATGTCATTTACATTTACACCATCATATTTTTAAATTACTCCATTAACTTAGAATTTATTTACCCAAGAACGAAAAAAGATTTTTTTTGTGTGGAGAAAATACCGGTTTCCATAAAACAGAATATTTACCATATAATAAATTGAAATGAATGAGCACCCGATATTTCAGCATTGTTACAAATGCCATGTTCATGGTCATACTAATAATAGTAATAATGTATAGGACCATGTTAGCTTAAAAACTTATATTGGTACAGAAAGTTTGAATGTAAGTAATTTTAATTTGCTTTGGGTGAGCAATATTTACACTAGATATTCTCGCCAAGCTGCTTTACCTTTGCAATTTTACAGCAAGGCAGTTGCTCCGTGTGGTCGCTATAAAACCATGACCTTTAGGAGATCATGGCAGAACCATGGTTATGAGTGTCAAAAAAAAGTTTATCAACCCCAATAATCTATTGTCACAAGACCAAAATAATAAATTATTTTAATTACCTTAAAGAACCAATGGCGCGAATGTTCGCTGTTGCTCTGGGCCAGATCGAATAACTCTACGCTCGTCGGGTCTCGTTTCAACTTGTTCACGAATAGGTCCGTATAAAAGTCCAGGTCCCAGGAATCGAACGCCAGACCTATTGAAATTACAATGACTCTTTACATGCCTTACATACGATTCCCACTGATGAATGCGATTGATGTGACTAAATCACACACGCAGTGCAGGTTGCGAAATACACCGTAAGAGTACATTATGCATCATGTATGCTAAAGTTACCAGAACCAAATCTCCGTTAGCTGGGTCCACTTTAAATTAACGGGTTGGCGCGGCAATTTTCCCGCGAGGAGACTCATTTAGTGTGGTCCCGGCTAATGATGCATGAACCATAAACAAAGTGATACAAAATTAATTAGGTTCCAGTAACGTTTTGCAGTTTAATCGATTCCAACTACCAGATTGATAATTTGAATCCAAATTAATCAGACATCACA
>JALPQI010023923.1:0-13529 GCA_025490895.1 Thaumatotibia leucotreta | reverse complement strand
CCCGCTACACAATGCAAGTAATGGCGCTTAGACAGCAAGTGTGATGAAAATAGTATTTACCGAGGTAGTAGTAGTAACCGTAAAATGTTATAACAGTTCCATTGAATCACAGTCATCTGACTGCACACAAACATTTTGATATCGTGCGAACGCTGTTGCAATACTTGCAACCAACAATTGCATAGTAAATCGCTGGAAGACATCGCAACAAGCGGTTGGATGAATAATGCAATAACACGACGAGCGCGCGATAAATAACGATTATAATTTTATCGAGATCGCCAATAAATCGCTATTGGATCGCCGCGTTAATGCCTCGTAGGTGTGGGTAATTTTCCTTTTGCGCGATTCACACACGGACGGTGAGAATGGGGAACAATTTGAATAGTCTACCGTTGCAGACAGTCAACCTATTGCCAGTTTTGATTAGACTTTTATAATATATGTATATCTTATAAAAATATTTGGAGATGAATAACTCTCGTTAAGGATCAGCTCATACTTTAATTATAAATCGATGAAAATGAGCAATATTTTGTAAACTTGTTTCCGGAATAACCCGAATAACTAATAATTCAAAGTCAAATAATTTTAATCTTAAGATTCCATAAAGAGGCATTGTCATTATATGCTGAATTTTAGCCTTTTTGTAACAAACTGTGTTCGTTCTTTTTATGCGTTTTCATCGTGTTTGTGATTCTTTTTTTTTCTTTTCTTCTCATAAATTTCTTAATACCTACGTATAATGCTCGTCGATAAAATACTTTACTATAAACAGTCAAACAACATCTGTTTTTCCATCTTTTATACTATCCATGTTTAGTCCACTAATCCAATAAAGGATTTGACATATTACTTTAAAATTGAAATGGCATAAAGATGTCAGAAGTTTATTTGGTTAGCTAAACAGCACGTAGCAGCACTGCAGAAAATTAATGTTCTATCAGATCTGTCACATGAACAAATAATTTGATATACAGTACAAATTGTTGGGCAATGACCACAGCACTAAAGCACGCGGCCGTAAGCTCGAGTTTTTGCACTATTGTTGCCCAAGATTTATGGTGCGAAGCGTTGGATTTACGAGAGACGCAGACAATGTGAGTTAATTCAATGATGTTGAAACGACTTTACAACGCTGGATTGTGAGGTTTCTTGTACGGTTAGGCTATGACAGATGTGACAGTAGGCAAACTGTGCCTTTTTATCACCAAGCGGAGTTTTAATATTTTTATGAATTATTAATATTCTGAGTCTACATTGCCGTGGTAACGACAGTAAGAATACATTTGTCACCACCCCAACCCCACCCCGTATCATAAAAGTTGACTAAGGGATTGAAGGTGTCACTGTCACTTTCTTTGATAGAAGATGGATGATTTGCAGTAGCGTTATCATAGTGGACACAATACTTCAATCGCCAATACTCGTGCTCAGCGTGGCGATTATGAGCATTTACCTCCTAATGCGTCTGTAGGCTAAGTGAGGGAGAGGCTCACGTCTAGCAGTAGATTGAGATAGGCTGATGATGTGATGTGATCTGATTGGCTGCCTAAAGACCTCACTCTTCTTCTGTTCTGTTCTATGCTGAGCTGTCCAGCTCATCTCGCTATCGCAAACAAGGTCTGCTTCATCTCTGATTGGAGCTACCCGGTTCTTTGTCTATCCTAACCCAGAGCTCACTCGGCATACGACCGACGTGACCAGCCCAGTCCCACTTCAGCTTAGCCTGCTTTTGAGTTACATCTGCTATCTCAGTCTTGAAGGGCAGCGTAGTGTTCCGGATTCGAACCTTACAACATCTAAAAGCGCTCTATAGCGCGACGGATATTTGGATAACCTCGAGTTTGAACCTTTGAGATGAACATTAAAACATAAAATTTATCTTTCAATAGAGAGAAACACAAAAAGAAAAGCACAAAATCGGGAGTCATGGAGATCCAGGGGAGAGGCCTTTGCCTAACACTGGGACACCAATGTAGGCCAGAAAAAAATAGAGAGATATACTTGGTCATCTTAAAGATAAATTCGTAAAAAGTTTGTATAATCTGGAACACGTCTTTAATATTGATAAATAATATTGGGCTGGTAGAGTTAATGACGCTGAGGCAAGATCCATCATATTTTCCAAAATGTCCCAAAAATTTCGCATGGATTTTCTTTTTATGTTATCAGATTCCTGTACATTTCTGATCTGTTAACATAAATGTTTCATACAAACATTTTAGGAAATATGGTGGATCTTGCTCAGCATCATCGACTCTGATCCAAATATAGAAGCTTTTTGAGAAATTCTCCAAATAGTTGTGCATTTTTCACAGCTATCTGTAATTTTCCAACATTTCATTCATCTTCCCCAATACCAAATAAGCTGATCATTCCAATCTTAATATCATCAGCATCCTTCTTCAGCGGAATGTTTTCTCGTCATTAATTCATTACAACGAATTAAAATGACCTGCAAAAAGGCCTCTACGCATCAACACGCAAATTATTTTAATGATAATAGGCATTCTTTCGTCGTAATGATTTTCCTTTGCAATGATAATTGCGCTGCCAATTTGGCTTCATAATTGTTGATTTGATTGATTACAATGATTACTGACTACTGAGGGTTTTCTACGCGTTTAACTAATCGTTGAGGATGTAATTATGGCGTTTGTGTCAATATAAGTTGGCATAGTCAAAGTAATTATAGCAAATAAATAAGTTGGTAAAAATAAATTCATCAAATTTTCTATGTAACCATGTCTACTTGTATTACCTGCTTTTATAACTTGTAGTTAGCTTTGCAGCCGGCTTTGCTTTATAGTTCTATGGAATTCAATGAAATCTCCAAAGAAAAAATGGGTACTTAGTACGCTACCCTCAGCTCATCTTGGATTCAGTATCGTTATATTTGAAAAACCAGATATAGAAACTTATTGTTTTACTTTTAAAATCAACTGCACTATTTAAGATAAGCTTTTCTTACACTAGACTTACATTTTTTCTGTCTCATTATGATGATGATATAATATGTACACTGTTCAGGAAATTTCAAATACATAAATAGTAGGCAAGGTTTCACTACATACAATGTTACCATTGCTGCAATCCTCTACCAAAGAAGTGGTGACATACACGGTTGGCTAAATATATAGTAACTAACAGCTCGGCCATCCTGTCCTGACTAACCCTCTTATTCATAAGTCTCTTAACTTAGCAAGCCGCTAAGTATTGTTTGTCCCTTTTGGTCTTATAGACATATTGCTAAGCTTGAAAAGGACAAACAATTCTTAGCAGCTTGCTAAGTTAGACGTTTATGAATAAGGGAGTAAGGCGTTATCCTCTGTTCGTCAACTTTCTGAGAAAACAGACATTCCCTCATAATTGTGCGCGAGAGCAAAAACTTAACAATAGTGAATAAATTCATTAGCGATATCCTTGTAAGCATTGGAAATGCCACCTGTTTGCTTTTAATTTGTGGTTTAATTGCAATTGCAAGGTTAGTGGAAGTTTTTAGGTGTCGCGTTTATATTAATACTCGCGGTCCTGTTTCGATTAAAATAAATTATTTTGAAGACCTGTTTCTTTTGGGTAACTTTTCAGCGTGACTCACATTTTTGTTCGAACTTACAGTATCTTTTTGGGATAATTAACAGATTTTTGGTTGCCTGTAAGCTTTCGCGTAGCTCATCAATAAAAAACCTAAAAAACGATATATAACCGGTTAGTGAACAAATGTAAAATTTTGCCAAAATATAAACGTTATCTTAAGTTATTTACTTAAGTTATCTCAAGAAGTTACTTTTTGTATGATTTGGGTTGGATTATTTTCAAACACAACATTTTTACTATTAGTACTTTTGCTTAAATGAGTAGAGTAGATTAGATTAGACTTATTTATTTCTTCATGAAAAATACATGTTATTTTGTACAAAATAGCACAAATTCACAAAACCATCGTCAAATGTACAAAAAAATAAAACAATTTCTAAAATGTAAATTCACAAAAAGATCGTCAAGTGTATAGAAAACAATATTAATAAATTACAATTTATGTTCAATTTAGAATTAAAATGTCTACTCTAGATTATAACAATGTCAATATAAGTAAATAATGTCAAATTACGTATTTTATACAGGGTGGTCCAAACCTTGACGTCAAAATTTTTTTTTTAGGTTCCCTACGTCATGGGCTATCAGAATATACCCCATGTATGTTAGCCGATTTTTTGTAGTTTTCGAGTTATGAATTTTTGAACATTTTTTTTTGAGAAATTCTGGAACGAAGAAAAATATTGCCAAAAAAAACTATTGGGTTTTTTTAATATTTTATTTCTGTGAAAGTAATACTACAAATAAAGCATTTACTGACAAAAAAATTTGCGTCCTCACTTTGTTACAAGTAGGATAAAAAATACAAAATTCAAAATTTTACGTTAAAAATGCATCAAAATAGCATTAATATACTTAAATAAAAAAAATAAAACGTATCCCAAGGATTTTTTGTAATGTAAAGACTGCCCTAGACCTTAAACCTTCGTAAAAGCAAAAAAAAAGTTATACTTAATAATGAGGATTTTTCGGAGTAGTCGGTCAAATAAACTTAAAAAAAACTTCTAAATTTTTAATTTAAAAATAAAGTGAAATTTCGTATGTTTTGTTGTTCTTATCAATAAACAAAGACAGAAAATACCACGAAAACTCAATTTGTGTAGTTATTCAAGTAATTTTTTACTACTTTAAAATTTTAAGTTTTTTTAATAGTAGTAGTAGTTTATTTGACAGACTACTCCGAAAAATCCTCATTATTAAGTATCACTTTTTTTTGGCTTTTACGAAGGTTTAAGGTCTAGGGCAGTCATTACATTACCAAAAATCCTTGGGATATGTTTTATTTTTTTTATTTAAATACATTAATGCTATTTTGATGCATTTTTAACGTAAAATTTTGAATTTTGTATTTTTTATCCTACTTGTATCAAAGCGAGGACGCAAATTTTTTTGTCAGTAAATGCTTTATTTGTAGTAATACTTTCACAAAAAGAAAATATTAAAAAAACCCAATAGTTATTTTTTTCAATATTTTTCTTCATTCCAGAATTTCTCAAAAAAAATAATTTCAAAAATTCATAACTCGAAAACTACAAAAAATCGGCTAACATACATGGGGTATATTCTGATAGCTTATGACGTGAGGAATCTAAAAAAAATTTTTTGACGTCAAGGTTTGGACCACCCTGTATATCTAGTAAATTTAATTATAAATGTAACGCATAATTTATATTACTATTAATAGTTTTTTTTTTCAATGTATTCGCTTACAGAATAAGTATTGGAATTTAAATTAGAAGTACTCGTATAGGCAATAGACATAATTTAAGAATCTGACAAATTTACGTTGCATAATGTTACCACTCCGCTAGTGAAAATTATTAACTGATTATTTCTAGCCTTTAGATATACAGGGTGCTCTGGGCCATGGAGCAAGAGTGTACAGGGTACTGGGGACGGTTATGCTGACCAACGTTTCCCATGGAGACAGTAAAAAAATCGCAAAAAAATCCCATAATTATGTATTAATGTTGAGTTATAAGATATAATTATGAAATATATTTTCGCAAATTCTTGGTTGTGTTCACAAAGAACTGCATAACAAAGTCACCGTATCTATTACCTACTATGTATGTTGTACCCTTTATTATTATGGTGTCAATTTTCCTTTCATATTTATGATACATACACGTTACCACGTAAGGAAGCCAACATTAAATATAATAACCCACTTGTAAAACACAAAACGATAATTTTATTCAACAAAAACAACCAATCATATACAATGTAAGTAGTTTTGCGTCTGCAATTAATTTATATGCAATAATTGTTAACATAGCAATGCGAATGGCAGTAAATTAACTGGGAACTGTCACATAATGACATGCCATCGCCATGTGAGAGAGATGAATTGCGACATAGCGAATTCGTATATGAATTATAGCAAGGGTTTTTGCGGTGATGTTACTTTGAAGTCTTTAAGATCGAAAAGTACATGGGTACTTGTATTTTTATAATTATTGTTTTTATATATGTACTAATTTAAATAATATTATTTCTTACAGGCTGATAGGTAACAGTGGTCATCCGTTTAAAGGGTCACTCATTATTATATACCTACTAAATAAAAAAAACCTAAACAGAATCGCGAAAAACAAATTAAAAAAAACCGAAATAAAATCAGTCGTTTATTGTTTCTAATCTAATGCAAGGCTTACAATGGCTGATGTTTCCTTGTAAGTTATTTAGACTTTGTACTTTGTGCTACCAGACACCGCTCTCTCATTAATAAAATGTATTACTTAATTATTAATAATTTTAAAACTATGTTTCTTAAATATTAATGGTGTAGGTGCGTGTATATGTGTGAGAGAGAGAAATGATTTCATTTTCAATCAAGTGTTGTTTATTGATTGAAAATGAAATCATGTTGATCATGTTGATCTGACCAACCCCATTTAAAAATTCCTTTTAAATGTTCTAATCACAATGCTATACGAAATGGGCTCTTTTACGGATCATCTCTTTTTTATTACACTCTGTATACTGTGCAGTAAAAGTTCTTTTTAAAATACAGTAACGATATAAAGAATTCCACTTACGCACCGCAAGCATTCAGTTTTTGTCGCGTATTCCGTTTCAGATTTCGTAAAATTTCCTCCTATGGTTTTTCCAAGGAACTGTAATATAATGCCCGCCTTCCAAAGCGAGCAGTGCTCATTAATTACTCCATTTATCTCTTCCCTAGTGGCACTCAGAACCGTTTGCCGTGTGGTGATGGCTGTTAGGCCCTGGTTTTTCTGGTCAGTTGGTGGTTGGTGGTTGGTGGCTGGTGGTTGGTGGTTAGAGGGTGGTTTCTCTGAAACGTCGCCGGCAGCGGGTAACCGACGACGTGTCAGAGAAACCACCCTCAAACATTCGCGAACAAAACATTCGAACGTCGTCGGCGGCGGACACGCGTCGGTCGCCGGTCGCCGGCCAGAAAAACCAGGGCCTAAGAAAACATTTGTCACCACATCTCTTTCCAGGATATCGTAAGAGTTGGCTAAGGGATTAAAGTCACTATCAATGATCAGTCAGTCATGTCATTTATCGTATTGATGACGGGCAGAAGCATCATCACAGTGGACATACTACTGCGATCGTCAACCCGCCTGCCCAGCGTGGCGATTATCGGCAGATACCTCCATATGCGTCCATACGCCTATGCTAAGGAGAGGCCGTTATCCAGCATTGGACTGATAAAGGCTTATCTTATCTTATTGGTGGGGCCCTTACGGATACACTTCGACCCATTGGGATTTTTTGTGTAATTGCCCCCTATTTCGCCTACCCCAGGGATTGTTCTATCAACTCAATATGTTTGAGGATGGACCCTAGCGGTAGCGTTTTGACCACCTTCGGTTCCAGATAGCCGGTTCCGAAGTCTTTCATCCTTTGTCTGGCGATGACATTCGCACATCAAGTGTTTCATTAACTCCTCTTCTTCGCCACACATTCTACAGTCTATGCTGTCAAAAAGACCCATTTTGGCCAAAAGAGTTTCGACTCCAAAGTGCCCCGTAAACACCCCCGTCATGAGTTTGAGTTGTCTTTTGCTATATTTCCAAAGCTTTTTGCGCCAGCCTGAGTCTACTTCGTGCATAAAGAGCTTTGAATGCCTAAGCCTCGTCAGATTGGTCCACAGACTGATAATAAAGGCTGCTGATGAATGAATGAATACTTTAACCAAATGCTAATACTCAAACTTCGATTGTACACTCCGTTTGCACTTAGAAAACCCTTCGCAACACACGAAGGTATTACTGCAGTCCTTCTTCATCGTGTGTCGCCGTTGTAGACTAGCCGGAACCATCCGTCTCTTTCTTAGATTCGATGGATTTTGTAATTTCAAACGGAGTGTAGTGGATAACGGGCTTAAGATTCAAGAAGAAGTTTAAAGGTTTTTAATGGATCGAGGTGAATTCCCCGGAATCGTAGGCGCTCTAAGGAAACTATTATTTCTTATCACCCAATGGATCATAGGTATGCTTCTTCACCGTTGTGGTAAAAAAAAGATTGGGAAGTCCTACTATCATTAACGTTATTAACGCAGTGGGTATATTTCCATTATGTACGTTTGATTGAATTCAGTTTTTTCTGACGAAGCAGTTTTATTTAGGTATTTTTATTTTATTGCGGATATTAGGATTCCATATGATAATTGAGAGCATATCGTTGAAAATGCCACGATTACCGGATGATGAATAAAAAGTAGGGCTTGAAACTCATTGCAAGATGAATTCTTTATTGGTTTTCCATTTTTTCGTTAATTCTAGCACTATATAAGTTTTTAAGATAACATGGTAATTTACATTATTCTTCATCAGCCTATCTCAGTCCACTGCTGGACGTAGGCCTCTCCTATTAACTATACTATGCGTATAGACGCATTAGGAGGTAAATACCCATAATCGCCACGCTGGGCAAACGGATTGTGGCGATCGCAGTAATGTGTCCACTATGATGACGCTGCTGCCCATCATCAATCTTGTATCAAAGGATGGTCAGTGACACTTTAATCCCTTGGTCGGCTTTTACGACACCCGCCGGAAGAGTAGGGGTGGTGACAAATGTATTCTTGCTGCCGTCACCACACGGCCCATTTACATTATTAGTATGACTAAAAAAATGGCATTTAATATGTAAATGGCAATTGTTGAGCACCCGATATATCGGCACTGTTGCAATTGCCATCTGTAGTATTTTGTGACCACAGAACGCGACACTGTGAGAAACAAGCGTTTTAATTAAGTCATACTAATAAGTTCTAGCACAGTATCTAATACTCATGATTTGCTGTCAATAGTACAGTCGACGTCAAAGATATCATTACGGTTTAGGTGCCAAAAATATATTTACACGACCTTAATGTCAAGGCAATAAAGCCTAACTTGCCAAAAAGTATGTGTTCGTCGGTAATGGCTGTCTATGTATTTAAGTATTTATATGTACCTATCTATTATATATATCGTCGCTTGGTACATCACAAGCCTTGATTGAGCTTACTGTGGGACTAGGTCAATTTTGTGTAAGATCTCCAATTTATTTCCATATTTATTTAATTAAATTTTCATTCATATTAGGTTTCTATCTCGGTATAAAAAAACTACTACTATGCCGTGTGGTGACGGCAGTAAGAATATATTTGTCACCACCCCGACTCCTCCCGCGGGTGTCGTAAGAGTCGACTAAGGGATTGAAGTGTCACTTACCATTCTTTGATAAAAAATTGATGATGGGCAGCAGCGTCATCACAGTGGACACATTACTGCGATCGCCAGTCCGCTTGCCCAATGCCCATCATGGCGATAATGGGCATTTACCTCCTAATGCTGCTAGTTAATAAGAGAGGCCTACGTTCAGCAGTGGACTATCATAGGCTGATGATGTGACAATAAAAAAGACTAGAATGAGACTTAATTTATGACAAAAGATCAAGACACTAAATAAAAAGAGACTCTTTTATATTTATTTTATCAAATTCTTTACACGAAATCCCCATAAAGCTTCCACCGTCCCTATATCAACCATAAATTAATAATTTAGCCCAATAAGGGAAAACGAGGCAAAACAAGAGGTAATGACACCGCATTCCCTGTAATTAGCTTCTTGCCTCCACAGGCGAGGTACGAACTGTATCGAATGATAATTTGAGTTAATTTAATAGCCCCTTTTCGCGCGTAAACTGTACTTAATGCTACGTGAAATGGCAAACGGTAAGAGTCTGACTTCTTACAATACTTGGAATATTTTAAAATCGTGAGTAAAATGATGCTTTAAATTTCCCATTTAGGGTATTGTTTTAATGGAAACGATAAGGTTTGAGTGGCGGCCACGTGCTGGAAGGCGTAGCGTGGGTAGGCCCCCCACAAGGTGGGCTGATGACCTGGTGAAGGTCGCAGGAGTCCGCTGGATGCGGGTGGCGTAGGACCGGTCATTGTGGCAATCTTTGGGGGAGGCCTATGTTCAACAGTGGACGTCTTTCGGCTGATATGATGATGATGATGATAAGGTTTGGGTTCAGGTCTCACGCTAGCATACGGGTCTTTTTTTATGCAACGAAGGTAGACAACTAAACTCTCAGCCCACCTGATATAAAGCAGGAACTATTAAGGCCCATGGACATAGTGACCAAAAAAACGCCTATGCGCTGCCTACCCTGAGGACTTATATGGATTGCCTCTATGCTAGTAATTACACCGGCTATCTTACCCCCAAACCGAAACACAGTGCAAACACTGCTATTTAGCGGCAGGTTAACGGGTAAGACGGTAGGTAGCTATCCGGGTGAACCCTGCATGAGGTCCTACCCCACCAGCGAAAATCAGTCTTATATAGTCCTTGAAGACGTGATCAGTTTTACATATTTTCAACTCCACTAACAACTAGCAACTGAATGTTTCGGGTCTCGTTAAAAACTAAAACCTTTTTAAAAAAATTTTTTTTAGAAGATGCTCAAATTTAAAAAAAATTGAATTTCGTGACAGGCGTGCGTGAGATATGCTCAAAATTTACGATTTCACGGTAGATCCTCTGACTACTCTGCCTCTTAAGGTGGATTTAGAATCTTCCTGCAAACAGGAAGCATAGGTACCTATATTAAATTTAAGCACCTGTCCACAGATTCTAAACTCATTAAACCATTAAAAAAACAACCATCAAAGCCTGATTAAAGCCAAGAATGGAATCTTACGGCGCATTCAAAACACGGTTTAACTATGCGTAAGTGTACATAGATAGAAAAATTTTTTTCCCAAATTGACTGTAAAAAGTTTCAATACAATTAAAATTCCGCTCGGCGCGAACTTCGGCGCAATCGTGCGTTTTTCAATTAAACGCAGCATCATGCCGCGTCTTTGACGAAGCCGACAGGGTTGACACAAATCTATCACAGAATGACAGCACAATGACGACAGGTTCCGATACGATTAGAATGTCACAACAGTTGTAGTTGTATAAAAGTGTATCGCAAATAAACAATATTTGCGACAAAACCTTTGGACAAGTAACCATTTAAATTTTTTTAATAGAAACTGTATAAAGTTTCGGGAATGTATTGACATGACATAATTATTAAAGTTTCGTTTTCGCTAATCTAGCTAAACAACAACCAGGCGTATATCTTCGGCAAATATTATTATCACATACCAACTTTTTTTTTGTTAACCCAGGGGAATCCGTTATGGATACCACCCGGCCAGGGAGCAACTGGGTGGTTATGTCCGACTCGCACGGACTAAACTCCTGGGGTGTTCCACCGCTCGCTCTATGTGCGGGGCTTCGGGAACGCTGCTGCATACCTCCGAGAAATCACATACCAACCTAGTTAACCTAACCTAGTTGGCAAATCAACAATTCAGTAAATGTTGGTATGCTAAGAGAATCATGTGTGAAAAGTTGGTTGGCAAACTGAAATTCTGGCAGGCATTCTGGCAGGATACAGACTAATAGTGCATGCAAATTTACACATATTTTAACCCTATGAAAACAAAAAAAATGGCAAAATCTGAATACTTTCAAGTAAGCAAATATAATGGATTCGGTAAGTGAATCTGCGAAAGTTGGTTGTAAAGTGATAATAAATTCTACTACAAATATATTAGCCCTTCACTTGGAGGTCCTAAGTAACTTTGAAAATCTCTCCAGTAGCTGTCAATTTAAGGGCCAGAGACAGCCCTAACCCGTGGGTGATCCAAAGCTAAAAGGGTTTGACGGCTGAGTAGAATTAGCTGGCACTTTGATGCGCCCGCGACGCCCTAATTGCAACTGCTTTGATCTTTTTAGGGATGCTTCGTCCTTAGTGATCCCAATTGAGTTTTAAATCTGTTATATAACATGGTCCTGTAAGTTACATTTAATGTGTGTTACATTTGTATGTGTTCTTTGTAATTTAGATTACAAAGTAATAGCAAAGAGTAATTGGATTATTTACTGGACAGTTAAATAAAGGTACAATACTAAAGATGTTAAAAAAGATGATTGATGTTAGAGTCACATCGGTAAACGTACGCGGTGTGTAAAGGTGCAATCAGACCAAAAGAGCATTCGCTGTTCTATCCCCCGCTCTACGAAATCAACCAATCACGTTTTGTGCAACGATCGAATTTCGTGGAGTGGGGGCATAAAATAGCGAATGCTCGTTTGGTCTGAATGCACCTATAGAGTACAAATTTCTGTCAAAAATAAATGTGCCCCCACGTAGCTCTATGTACATATCATTTTATAACTGAAGTCAATCTTTTGGTAGTTCATAGAAATATATTTTTAGTCTATTTATTCAGCGTTGCATTACACTGAATTTATTTTATTAGGCGACCTTCGCAAATTTCATGGTCAATTACAGTCCCTGTCACTTCAATAAAAACGTCCTCGTAGTGATGAACTGGTGCTGAAAACTACGATTGAATGAGTTGCAAAGTAAAAATATACTTTAATCATAATATTAGTTCCCTTTTCTGTTATCGATCATTCCTTTCTAGATCCACACGCTGAGATTACAATTTTTTTATAAATCTGAATAGGCGATGAATAAAAGAAATACTAAAGAAGACATAATCAATCTAAAAAAAATCGTTTACCACGAAATGTTCCCCTAAAAACAGGCAACCAATACTATCGCATAATACACATTCAATTTGCCAGATCACGTTTTAAATTCACATAAAAAGACGGAACTTTTTCAACTCTCCCGACTCGCGCTTGACTGTTTTTTTGTCGTGTTGATGTCTGGCCCATAATGGCTCTGTCATGGATAGGTGACGTTTGAGTGATTTCTGTTGATGATTATGTCGCGACGAGATAAACTTTGTCGCGCCGACAATTTGGGGCAATAATGAAACGATAATTTAAGATCGTGGTGATTATCGAAGCTAATAATGACTTTGATGCGTGGGTTGTGTGTTTAATTTGTAACTTATTGACAGAAGGACTATTAACTACCCAAAAGGGCGTGGTATGGTTGTTCGTTTTTGTGTATTTTAGTTTTAGATACCACAGAACTACTGAGGCCGTGTGGTGAGTAAGAATACATTGTGTCATCACCACAACTCCTGCGGGTGTCGTAAGAGTCGACTAAGGAATTGAAGTGTCACTGACCATTATATGGTAAAAGATTGATGATGGGCAGCAGCGTCATCATAGTGGACACATTACTGCGATCGCCAATCCGTTGGCCCAGCGAGGGGATTATGGGCATTTACCTCCTAATGGGTCTATACGTCCAGCAGTGGACTATCATAGGCTGATGATGAGAACTACTGAAGCGCACTGAAGGTCGCGCCGAACAAAGAAGCCGTTTTGGCCCCCACTTTGCACGTAGTACATACAATTTTTCCTTCTACTTGTTAGTTCTGTGTCAGTTGTGTGTAGCGTCCACAAAAAAAAAAAATATGGCGTCTTTGTTCTACAACCAAGATGTTTGCGATGCTAGTTTCTTGGTACCCTGCCTT
>JALPQI010023922.1:0-17154 GCA_025490895.1 Thaumatotibia leucotreta | reverse complement strand
ATTTCTAAGAATGAACTATTACAGAACTATGACAATGATATGAACTATGACAGTTATAAATAAATAAATAAATATCTTGGGACATCTTACACAAATCGACCTAGTCCCATGGTAAGCTCAATTAAGGCTTGTGATATGGTACCAGGTGACGATATAATATATCTTATAATAGATAGATACATATAGATACTTAAATACATACACAGCCACAACAATACAATACAGTAACTCTTTATTGCACCTCAAAGACAATTACAAAACAAATAATAAAAGTACATGTTTGAAAGAGGTAAACAAAAGGCGGTCTTATCGCTAAAGAGCGATCTCTTCCAGACAACCTTTGGGTAGAGGAGATAAGAAAGTAAAAGTTGATCGTAGGGACGACCAAGGAACAAATATATCTGTGATAAATAAATACACAAATAGTTAATGCCCTCGCCGGCGTTTGAACCCGGAATTTCCAGCTTCGTAGGCAGGGTCACTACCAACTAGGCTACGGAGGCTGAGTTATAGATTAATCCTTATTTATATGAGGGTAAGACTCACCATTTTTGTCTTAGCGTCTTATTATAAGGCTCATTTCTAAAGTGTCAAATGTTCATTCTAAAGGTGCGTTTAAACCAAAAGAGCATTCGCTGTTCTAGCGCCCGTTCTACGAAATCAACCAATCACGTTTTGTGTACCGATCGAATTTCGTAGAGTGGGAGGTTAGAACAGCGAATACTCTTTTAGTTTAACCGCACCTTTATGCTATTAACATCGCCTTTAAGTATAGGTTTTCATTTGTTCAATAAAATCAAATGTTTCATAAAATAAATACTTGCAGTTCAACTTTTAATAAGTTGCTATTAATTAGGTTGATATTATTGAATCAATCGTTTGAATACCTATACTTCAAATTTATCAAACGATTATTTGTAATAATGAAAATGGCAAATTTTGTATGCTTTGTTCGAGCTACGAAGAGAGTTGACCGTGTGGCCGTATATAATGGTTATTCCAAAGATTTATGTTGATCTTTCGAGCGCCAAAGTGATACATTACATTACTGATCCGTATCGTATGAGTATGTACCTATATTTGGATATAGTTTGTGTAATATATCGGTCAGAAACAATTGAGGTAGAAGCCATCGCATAAATGTCTAAAAAGCATTAAAGAAAATCTTAGAAAGATGTTTGTTATCTTAATTCAAAATTGTAGGAAAGTCTGTGTTGATTTTCCTCAACGTTATCAAATCATTCAATTTTTAATTTCTAATTCTTTAAACAATTGGAGAGCTTTTTCAGCAAAAAGATTTTAATTTACAGTCAGCAGCAGATATTGCTAAGCGGGCAGGGTGTTCAAAATAAACTTGGCACGACCATTTGCTAAGACTATAAAAGTGTTAAGATCATTGTGAAAACCCCTACCCGCTAAGCAATATCTGATGGCGACTGTAATTCATAGTTCATACCTAATCCTAATATTGAATACTTATTAGAATTAGATATTAACTATGAACTATGAAACAAAACTATGAAAACGGATAAACTCGCGTATATTAACTAACTTTAACTTCATTCCGACGTTTCGAACACTTTACAGGGTTCGTGGTCTCGGATGACTGACAATGGAGGAAATTTGATAAATCTACCTCCATCAAAATAAGAAAGTACAAAACTACCCACAAAGAAAAATATACTAAACCACAGACAATACATCTTAAGGGTTGGATATACATACTAAATTTGCAAATTAAGCCAGTTATTCATTACGAATATTTCCAGAATGAAGACAAGAGACAAAATAAATAATCTACGCCGATTCTATCCCCACGCCTCTGCCTGAAAAGTATATCCTTCCATTGTATGATTTTATTGTTAGGAAGGTATCCCAATATTGGGACTGGCAAGAAACTCAGCGGGACAACTCTTTTAAAAAACGTTTGTAGTACATCTTAAGATCATCATGCATTAAACCGAAACATACAATTCTGATTTAGAAGGAAATATTACCGAAGAAAATATTATAAAGTATGATTTGTATCTTCATTGTTAATCGTACTTATACAAGTACATAAATCTCGGACAGGAGATTAAATAAACCTCATTACTCTAGCTTATCTTCTTATTGTAATCTTTAGTTTGTCTGTTGTCTTTATCTTTTGTTTATTAATCCGATAGTATATGGCTTTTTGCGCACGCTCGCACTGATATATTGTTACCGCAAATCTTACATTCCAAATTATGGTATTATCAAACCGGAATCAGAAGAGAATTCGAATGTACTGATGACACAACATTTGCCAAGAAAAGAGTTGTTCATAAATGTAGTGAGTAATTAATGAATCTATTGTCTGTAAGTCTCTGCACTTAAACTAGGAATATTTGAATATACAACCATAAATATATCGTAGATTGACTTTTACACTGTTATGTTAACAGTACTTTCGTATCGTAATCCCATTCTCAGCGCGATTTGATAATATAGTGCCTCAAAGTTGCAAGTCTTATCGTCAAGCTATCATTTAGACCACACAGAAAGCTACTAACCAGCAAGTATGGAAAATGTTCGAAGAGCTAGGCTACAGTCTACTCCAAGAAATGTGGGCAAGAAAAACTTGTAACACTTATTCTAGGCGAGGGTATCTACAAATTTGAATCCTGGACCACAATAGGAGCTTGTCATAATAACATTGAAAGTCAAATTGTACAACAGATGCTGCAATTTCACTTTCAATGTTACTATGACATGCTCCTATTGTGGGCCAGGAGTAAATTCTGTTGATAGTACCATTGGACGTATCATCAATGATAGTCAACATATGATAGTCCACTGCTAGACGTAGGCCTCTCCTATTAACAATACGCATTAGGAGGTAAATGCCCATAAACGCCAAGCGGATTGGCGATCGCCAGTAATGTGTCCACTATGATGACGCTGCTGCACATCATCAATCTTTTATCAAATAATATATCTTTCAGTGGGCGTTTATCGGCTAATAATGCTGATGAATGTAGTCCAGGTGAAGACGGGAAACTCGGCGGTGTTTAAAATTACTTTAAATACTTCCACCCGATTAACGAAAAAGTTGATTAAAACAAATAACCGTTATTGGGTCAAAATAAACATTGCAAATTCCCGCGAACTTGATGAAGACCGAGAGATCACTTTGAAATGAAGATCTTTGATCTTAAATACTAATTTAGAATACGGGCGCAAGTCAAATAAGACAATAGTTCTAAAACGGCGCAATTTATATAACGACGGTGATTAAATGATTCATATTTAATCAGTCACCACTTCATTTCTAATTTAAATGTACTTAAAGTAGATACAATTTTCTGATTCAATTATTGTTCTTCAAGAATTGATCATAAATTTGTAGGTACTTATCAATTTCAATACAATAAATTGGTCCAAAAGAATAGGTGTAGGTAAAGACAATGGTTCGTTAACTCAATTCAAAATTTCGATGGCGATTTAACGATTTATATTCCAATTGCTTGGTTTACCTTTATCAGCAAAGTATATTTTTTACAAATCACACAATACGATAGGATTTTTTTTATTAAAACAAATACGAGTAATATATTTGTTTTATATATTGTTAAAATATAATTACTTAAAGAGAAAATTACAATAAATATTGAGTACGGGCTGAAGTCAAATAGATGCATTGGCTCAATTTAAAATGAAGTCGGGTTTTCATTTCAATTATTAATATTTATTTATTCATTTACAAATAACTACGTAAATTTTATATCGTACAATGTCATAATTCAAATTCACAGTCGATTTAATAGTTGAATAGTTTATCGTCATGGCATTCCGTAATAAAATGTAATAGTTTAAAGTAGTGGAAATGTCTAACACGTGTAATTAATAAGAACCATGAATTTAACTCCTTCGTAACAATTTTTTTAATGCCAATATTTTATGTTATTGTACATTATTTATTAATAAAGTTAAATTCATGAATATTTGATTAATATATTTATTTATGAGTAGTTGATAAAAGTAAGTAAGATTAAATAAGTACCTACCTAATGACGAAGTTCGAAACTTACCTAAAAATATTTGGGTTACTAATAGTGAAAATTTAAAAATGAATCTATCTTTAAAAGCGACCAAAAATTCTGAAATATTACAAAAAATATGTGTTACTTAAATACTTATTATAATAAATACAACCGGTTATGAAATAAAAAAAAGTTTTAAATCGATACTTACGCGTTCAGGAGTTTTCATAAAACTTTCAGTACAGTCACAAAAACAATCACAACGCACAATCCTTATCAACTATCAAACAAACCAACTAAAAGTAAACAAGTCACTATCTCCACTGCACTTCGCGTTTATTCGTATTTGTCGTATCTCGTCATGTCGAACGTTACAGGGATCCGTCGTACGATACGTCCGCGCTCGGCGGATGGTTCTCACCTACTAGCTAAGCTACCAGACCCCATACTTCAGGCCGCTATTCGGATCTCGGAATTCAGAGACATTTTCCACCCGTCCAATCCATTATCTTTGGAATACTTCATTGACTTATCTGTTAGATTTTAATTAAATTGAATTCGCTGATAAATTCCGTTTTATTGGCCGGAATTTTGACGGAACTCAATGTTTATAGGAGATTTTTATGTTTATTATTGTCATTTCTCATCATTATTTAGAAGATATTTCGTTATTTTCATTCTATTTGCTTTAAAATATAGGTGCTGCATATTTGCTATAAGTAATCTATACAAAGCATTATTAAATTTTGTACACGTTATATATATCTATATATCTTGTCAGTGTCTGGAAGATTTCTCTTTCAGCAAAAGATCTCTTCTGATTATGTAATACATAATTCTTTAATGTTTTTATGTTGTAGCCTACCTCTAGTTAGTAGAGATCCTGCTTACGAAGCTATAGGTTCCAGGTTTGGATCCAGGCGAGGGCATTTATTTGTGTGTTTTTATCCAATTTATATTAAATTCTTGGTATTTATGTATATCGCGGCTTAGTGCCCACAACACAGTTACTTAGTGGACCTTAACATGGAACTAGGTCGATTTCTGTAAGATTACCCAGTGTCATTTTTTTGGTTTAAAAAATCCATAAAAATATTTTATTATCATTAACAAAACCATATTTATAAATTAATAGTACATTTTGGTTACAAAACCTGTGTTAAAACGCTCTTCTTTACGTTAGTAACCATAACAAGAATAAATAAATTTAAAGAAAATATGTACATAAAATAAAACAATTTTACCGGATGTTGGCGTACATAAGCATTTAACTTTAACTAGTAATTTTGGTACTGTTTAAAAAAATAAAAGGTTATCCATACAAAATATTTCTGTACACAATGTTTACTGTACTTTTAAGGGATTATATCGCGAACTATACCCGTTCGGATTCGGTTCGTATGGGTCGTGGTCTACGGGTGAGTGAGAAACTATTAATATACGCGATATAATTCCGTTAAAATACTTTTATTTCATGAGTAGGTAACCGAAGAAAATATTAAAATATGTACGTACATTTTAAATTAGGGTGAACAGCTTAGTTGAAAATTGGTATAGTATTTATTTATAAGCCTCGAAGAATATTAGATCAATAGAATAACAATCGTTACAAGAAAACACTGTCGTTGATTGGTTTACTGCCCTACGCGTAGGAATTCCGACATTCCTGGGCCGATAGGCGAGACCAATGAAACTCGAACAAAAGACTATTCTGATACTATTCTATTAATTATCGCGTTTTCACGGTAAGCGATATCATGTAATATGTAATTAATTATGTATTTGGAAGTCGGAAAGTTGATTGCTACTTAAGACAACTAAAGATGAATAGGAAATAATGAAGAACACTCGTTTCTATGGACGCTACTTATTAAGATTGATATTTATTGATAGAAGACTTATTAACAGTACGTAACTTAAGGTGCGTTCAAACCAAAAGAGCATTCGCTATTCTAACCCCCCACTCTACGAAATTCGATCGTTACACAAAACGTGATTGGTTGATTTCGTAGAACGGGCGATAGAACAGCGAATGCTCTTTTGGTTTGAACGCACCTTAGTTAGCAGTAACAAACGTATCGTATAGTGGACGTTTGATTAACAAGCAATTTTATTATTGTTAATAGTATTTTGAATGCTCGATTTTTTTGGCATCTTTTAGGGTGCGGCTCCACTGACGCGGAGCTGTGGCAGCTCGGCCAATGAGACCGCATCACAGTGTTTCGAATTCGAATTTGAAGAATGTAATTGGTCAATTTTGCACAGCTCCGCAGCGGTGCAGCTTCGCTCCGCGTCAGTGGAGCCGAACCCTTATACTTGATCGTTATAATTCAGCCATTTTTTTATTCTTATATCTACGAGGCACCGAAATTAAAATTTGATTATATTTTTCTATGGTTCTCTGGTAGAAAATATCATAAAGACAGTTTATTACTGTGAAATATTAAAAATAAATACTAAGTACCACGTACTTAAAGCTAAAGATTGTTCAACAAATACATATCGAAGTTCAAGATAACTTACATAACTGTTATGCTCGTATCAACTGAACAGTGCCGTAAATTTAACTAAGGTATCAATTCGAATGGTTCACTTGTGCATATCATCGAAGTTCGACAGAACATTGGCATATTGAAGTTCCGCTTAGATTACTATCCAAATAGAGGAGACCGAGGTAAATTGACTCAAAGCGAAGTACGTCCAATTTCTAGGAACGGATGAGTGCAAACGACAAAAATGTTTTAGTGCGTTATAAAGTAGCTATTTTTATGAAATCGATACATTGTTAATATAATTGTGGATGCTATTTCTGTAAAAAAACTATACATATTGGAAGAGTTATCAGTGTTACGTTTATAACAATAAACGTAACACTTTTATCATACACCAGATTATTTCATTTATTCAAGACAATAAATTAGCTTTTTACTATTTCATAAAAACCTATCGCAAAATCTTATCATATTGGACAAAAACCAGATAGTATATTCCAACCCCCAATCGGCAATCCAGAGGAAGCGGGTTCGAATCCCGTGACGACCAGAGTCTTTCGCAGTTGATTTTTTCAATGGTAAGCACATCTGTTACGACATTGTGGGATTATCCGCATTGTAAAAAAGTAATACCAACATCAATTTGTTTAATTATAAAACAAATTGATGTTTCCTAATCATGAATTAATTACAGCGCCCTCTATAGCAAATTCAACGCAACGGAGAGTTGTCGAGTTTGCGGACGATTGTGGTAGACACACGTCTTTGAGTGGCTTAAGGTTGTAGTACCTTCGAAACACTACGTACAGATGTCGCTAGTGATTAGCTTCACAATACCATTGACTAAATTCGCTGTGATCGACGGAAGGTAGTCTGGTGTAATTGGAAGCACGTTGGACCGGCAATCCAGAGGAAGCGGGTTCGAATCCCGTGACGACCAGAGTCTTTCGCAGTTGATTTTTTCAATGGTAAGCACATCTGTTACGACATTGTGGGATTATCCGCATTGTAAAAAAGTAATACCAACATCAATTTGTTTAATTATAAAACAAATTGATGTTTCCTAATCATGAATTGATTACAGCGCCCTCTATAGCAAATTCAACGCAACGGAGAGTTGTCGAGTTTGCGGACGATTGTGGTAGACACACGTCTTTGAGTGGCTTAAGGTTGTAGTACCTTCGAAACACTACGTACAGATGTCGCTAGTGATTAGCTTCACAATACCATTGACTAAATTCGCTGTGATCGACGGAAGGTAGTCTGGTGTAATTGGAAGCACGTTGGACCGGCAATCCAGAGGAAGCGGGTGCGAATCCCGTGACGACCAGAGTCTTTCGCAGTTGATTTTTTCAATGGTAAGCACATCTGTTACGACATTGTGGGATTATCCGCATTGTAAAAAAGTAATACCAACATCAATTTGTTTAATTATAAAACAAATTGATGTTTCCTAATCATGAATTGATTACAGCGCCCTCTATAGCAAATTCAACGCAACGGAGAGTTGTCGAGTTTGCGGACGATTGTGGTAGACACACGTCTTTGAGTGGCTTAAGGTTGTAGTACCTTCGAAACACTACGTACAGATGTCGCTAGTGATTAGCTTCACAATACCATTGACTAAATTCGCTGTGATCGACGGAAGGTAGTCTGGTGTAATTGGAAGCACGTTGGACCGGCAATCCAGAGGAAGCGGGTTCGAATCCCGTGACGACCAGAGTCTTTCGCAGTTGATTTTTTCAATGGTAAGCACATCTGTTACGACATTGTGGGATTATCCGCATTGTAAAAAAGTAATACCAACATCAATTTGTTTAATTATAAAACAAATTGATGTTTCCTAATCATGAATTGATTACAGCGCCCTCTATAGCAAATTCAACGCAACGGAGAGTTGTCGAGTTTGCGGACGATTGTGGTAGACACACGTCTTTGAGTGGCTTAAGGTTGTAGTACCTTCGAAACACTACGTACAGATGTCGCTAGTGATTAGCTTCACAATACCATTGACTAAATTCGCTGTGATCGACGGAAGGTAGTCTGGTGTAATTGGAAGCACGTTGGACCGGCAATCCAGAGGAAGCGGGTTCGAATCCCGTGACGACCAGAGTCTTTCGCAGTTGATTTTTTCAATGGTAAGCACATCTGTTACGACATTGTGGGATTATCCGCATTGTAAAAAAGTAATACCAACATCAATTTGTTTAATTATAAAACAAATTGATGTTTCCTAATCATGAATTGATTACAGCGCCCTCTATAGCAAATTCAACGCAACGGAGAGTTGTCGAGTTTGCGGACGATTGTGGTAGACACACGTCTTTGAGTGGCTTAAGGTTGTAGTACCTTCGAAACACTACGTACAGATGTCGCTAGTGATTAGCTTCACAATACCATTGACTAAATTCGCTGTGATCGACGGAAGGTAGTCTGGTGTAATTGGAAGCACGTTGGACCGGCAATCCAGAGGAAGCGGGTTCGAATCCCGTGACGACCAGAGTCTTTCGCAGTTGATTTTTTCAATGGTAAGCACATCTGTTACGACATTGTGGGATTATCCGCATTGTAAAAAAGTAATACCAACATCAATTTGTTTAATTATAAAACAAATTGATGTTTCCTAATCATGAATTGATTACAGCGCCCTCTATAGCAAATTCAACGCAACGGAGAGTTGTCGAGTTTGCGGACGATTGTGGTAGACACACGTCTTTGAGTGGCTTAAGGTTGTAGTACCTTCGAAACACTACGTACAGATGTCGCTAGTGATTAGCTTCACAATACCATTGACTAAATTCGCTGTGATCGACGGAAGGTAGTCTGGTGTAATTGGAAGCACGTTGGACCGGCAATCCAGAGGAAGCGGGTTCGAATCCCGTGACGACCAGAGTCTTTCGCAGTTGATTTTTTCAATGGTAAGCACATCTGTTACGACATTGTGGGATTATCCGCATTGTAAAAAAGTAATACCAACATCAATTTGTTTAATTATAAAACAAATTGATGTTTCCTAATCATGAATTGATTACAGCGCCCTCTATAGCAAATTCAACGCAACGGAGAGTTGTCGAGTTTGCGGACGATTGTGGTAGACACACGTCTTTGAGTGGCTTAAGGTTGTAGTACCTTCGAAACACTACGTACAGATGTCGCTAGTGATTAGCTTCACAATACCATTGACTAAATTCGCTGTGATCGACGGAAGGTAGTCTGGTGTAATTGGAAGCACGTTGGACCGGCAATCCAGAGGAAGCGGGTTCGAATCCCGTGACGACCAGAGTCTTTCGCAGTTGATTTTTTCAATGGTAAGCACATCTGTTACGACATTGTGGGCAGATAGTATATTTTTACATTCAGAAGCAACCCGCTAACACTGACGTCTTGTACGTCAAGGTTGCCAACTTATAAAAAAATACTCGAATGTACAGTTTTGTAAGGAAAGTTTCCTATGTAATATCTTACCAAAAAGTAGGCAATTTAAGTTTACCTTACACATTTTATTAAATGATTGATGTTTTAGCTGCCGGATACAGATTTTATACTTAAAACATCATAGAAATTTTGACAATTTAATTAATGTAGGTAGGTTTTATTGTAATTATAAAAAAAACTCGCTTCGCTCGTGGTTCAACTGTGGAACTCACTAGCTTGGGTCTCAATATTGCCACGATGATAAAACAACTACTTTCCTCCCTTGTACAATAAATAACGATTGCCAACGTGTTGCACGATATGTGTCAAAGACGTCAAACGCTATGGAAAGTCAGCCATATTTGTTTACATTTTCTTTGGATTCCACTCACGATCGGTATAGAAAATATTGGCTGTAATAGATGCAACGAGTTTTCAACGATTAAAGCTACTGTGAATGTAAATCATGGTAAGTGGTCTGGCATACTGAAGTTCGATTTGATTATTATCCAATTCCTGAACGTGTATTTGACATATCGAAATGATATTGAAAATTAATGGGTTACTTCCTTAGCACAGAGTATTGGCGTTGTTGTGTGAGGAACATGGGGCAATACGGTATAAAGGTGCATTCGGACCAAACGAGCATTCGCTATTCTATCCCCCCACTCTACGAAATTCGATCGTTACACAAAACATGATTCGTTGATTTCGTAGAGCGGGGGATAGAATAGCGAATGCTCGTTTGCTCTGAATGCACCTTTAAATGTTAATATCTCTATATTACAAATCACATTTGAAAAAAAAATTTACATCGTACTGGACAAACCTTTGATTTTGTGGTAATAAGTGTATCTAAATGAACATGAAATATTCTGATCACCGATACTGAGCTATTTGTACAGAGTTTAGCTGTGTGAGGCAGAACATTTCTAGAAAAACGCTCAGTTGAGTGACAAACATCTAAATGGTGAGGATGGAAATGTATGTAGACAAGTTCA
Source organism: Thaumatotibia leucotreta (assembly GCA_025490895.1). NCBI lineage: Eukaryota > Metazoa > Arthropoda > Insecta > Lepidoptera > Tortricidae > Thaumatotibia > Thaumatotibia leucotreta. The sequence goes on along the minus strand of JALPQI010023922.1, from coordinate 6,243 downwards.
GGGGCTCTAGCCAAGATGCCATGCGATACCCAAGTGAAATAATAAAGGAATAACAATATATCTAAGACCATATATAACATGGACGTCTAACGCCAGCATAAAAATGCCCCCAAAAACAATTGTTCAATTGTGCCAAGAGGGGCAAGACGTATCGCTTTTCTTAACACCACGCATATTTCGGCGCAACATCTTTGTTTGTCAAATGTTTATAGAAAATAGCCAATCAAAACTTTGATGGACCAATCACAACTACTTTTAAATTCCGGTTTAAGTTTTTATAGGTTGACATGGAAATTCAATATCGTGATGCATTGAAGAGGGGGTGACATTTTGTCAACTAAAATTCTGGACCGTTTTTGAAAGGCAATTTATTATGGCGTGCGGCTTCCATGTTTTATTTGTTCGTAGCAATGTAATATATACCTTCTTCTGACACAATTGGTTTGTTTACCTTGTGTGAACTTAGTTTACGAATTCACTCCAAACTCGTCGAATCGTTCGCAAACTTTGTTAATGCATGGACGTCCAATGTTATATGGAATTCAGGATCCAATAGATAGGAATTTGATTTATACCTCAAATTGTTTTAGAGTAAGTTTGATTGTAACTTGGAACTCAGTCGGAGTGGAAGAGTAATTACAATTTTATTGAATCTGTTACAAATAAGCTCGTAATTAAATAAAGGAAGTAAATTATGATTATTAAATAATAAATCATGTTAGTACAAAAATGGAATAGTTTTTTAAAATGTTATTAAAATGAAAAAATGTTTTTAAAAACCAATTGTTATTTTATTTTTATTAAAATTTTCTCGTTTTCGCTAATAATTTAACAGTTTTGACTTTAGGGCGTGTATTTACCTTCATATTTCAGATTCTTTCAGTAGGTATCACAAAGTATAATATTTTTACTTTTTCTGACAGGTAATAATTATAGGTATAAATATAGGTATATACATATAATTCTTTGTGCCACTTTTTTGATTTGGTTTAAATATTTAATTAGTAATTTTGTAACAAACACGTTACATTACGACACAAGTGCGAAAAACATGAAATTCGAAACAAATGGCGATGTTTGATGACGAAGTTTTGGACCTGACGTAAAATGACCCACATCTCGCACTAGAGCCTGAAAATGGCACCATTTGTACTAAAAAATATATTCCCGAAATACTTTTGAAATAGATTCAAAAGTATTTCGGCCCGTTTCGCAATGTTTAGAAGACTTTTCTTCCAGAAGGGTCAGAGCACATAAGCTTGAAAATGATAACTGCCTTTGTACTGAATACACTATTCAGGTAAAATCAATAAATTCTAGTTATGCCAATTTATTTTATGCTAAATATAACTAAATCACCTCGTAATTTATCTTTATTGATGCACAAAATATCGTAAATGTGCTACAGAGTATTTGTTCCTAATTTAAAGTGTACTAATTTTGTACCGAAACATTTTCGTTTACTGATATATTTTGGGAGAATAACGACAATACAATTGATCCCGTAAATCCAAAAGCCACTCGAATGAATTCATAAATCCATAAGCGTATTTTAAAAACAACATTAGCATAACCACTTTCAATAGCTTCATTTTTCATGCGTTTTCTGTTGGCATTAAACTATAGTGTTCATCAAAGTACCCATGATTTGCTAAATATGAAAAACATCATAGAAAACAACTGTTTCAATCTAAATTGTAACTTGTTACTAGGGTTGCAACGCTCTTTCTTAAAGCGAATAATTTTAGATAGGTCGTTTTATGTTAAATATTAACAGGGTGATAATCTGAGTTGATTTCAATATTGCATGTCGAGAATTGAAGTGAAAATGTTGTTTTGTGACAAACAATGGCTTAATGGACGATTTTGGAAAGTTACCGACTCACTCCTTATTCATAAATGTCTCCTAACTTCCAGTCGATAAGTTTGTCCCTTTCGTTCTTATCAATATGTCTATAAGATAGAATAAGAGACGTTTATCAATCTCTTAATTATTTTAAAATACATAAAATAGGGATATTAGGGGAAATGATCTGCATAAACTTACGGTAAATACTCCCAAGAGTTACGGTCAAATTAGTGAGACTGAGATACCTTTTATTGAAAAATCCACTGTATTCTGCTCACGAGTATATGTGTTTGACATTCGACAAAGTAAATTAAATTGTTTAAATTATTATTATTATCCATTATTGTTTTGTAACTAGTTTATATTTAGCACATGACGATCACTAAGAGATACTAGCATTTTAGTAAATTTTATTATTATTATTTATAATTATGTTTTGACATGCATTGAATATTGTTGACATAGGATTAATTGGCACGTTATAAATTAATTGTATCTCGTTGTTTTCTATTTTTTATTACTTCATGTTATTTAATTTAATTACCTATCCTGACGATCATAATATAAATTCATGTAGATTAGTTTAAGACAATTTATAGTGTAATTTTATATTATGAGAATAAATATCTAAATCTAAATCTAGTCATACTGAGCAAATTTTACTGTAGACTAAAATTACGTCAGAGGTCCTATAGGACGAAACACAAAATCGGGACAAAAATTAGGTTTTTAATATTTTTTCTGCCACCTGGGGCTCTTTTTCCGAAAGCTTGTAACTTACAATACAAGCGGAAGTCTTTATCTAATTAATAGTGTCAAAAAGAGCCTTCCACTTGTATAAAAGTGCGTGCAGACCAAAAGAGCATTCGCTGTTCTATCCCCCCTCTACGAAATCAACGAATCACGTTTCACGTAACGATCGAATTTCGTTGAGTAGGGGGATAGAACAGCGAATGCTCTTTTGGTCTGCACGCACCTTTACACGTTACAATCTTTTGTGAAATGGGTCCCAGGCAGCGCTTCGTAGCGTATTTATATTTCGATAGTTCGCTCAATAGAAAGCTTGACTATGTCCTTTCTCTCCTTACGTTTACAAATTAGTTTTCATTACAATCACCAAGCCCCCATGAACGGCCGACTTTCTTCTGAACGAGCTAACTATCTCGTAATTATGAAAATTAAATAAAGGCATTTGGCATTCATTGAGCCAGTGTTCCATCACACACATAACGTCTACATCTAAAGACTCTAAGAAAAGACCCACTTCTAATTCCTTGCTGGAGAAGCCCTGTATATTTTGATGGACCAGCAGCATCTGCCGGGGCTTCTCCGCATAGTACTGAATATAGTACCTACTGAACATAAAATTCAATTGTATTTGAAAGTTTATTGATTTTGTCATGCATTACGACTAGAAAACTGTGATTGAGCTCTAACTAAAACAGGGGCGCAAAGTCACTGGTATTAAAGAAGATTTCTAGTCTGTCAGTTCTGTCCCAGTAACATTTTGCGAACAATTTAATCACCAAAACATCAGATTAATAAAAACTCATTAATTTTCCAAAACACACAACAATATTCTTTTGACCCATAATGTCATCAACATGTCGTTTACCTTAAGCCCTACTTAACCTCAAAATGAAATCTCGGATACCAGTTCTATTATACCTTTGAAAATATGCTACATTTTACTAGCAGGAAGGTTTCTTTTTAAATGATAATGTAATGAATATAGGAGCTTGCGTAAATAGAATAAATAATATTAAATAACCGCTTACCGAGGGACACTTCTATAGGACAAGGGATGAAAAGGATAGAAATCGTTCACTCTGCTTTTAATCTCGTGGGCGCTTCCGAAAAATGTTTTTTATTTTATTGAAATTGAGAAAAATATTGTTACAGGATTATTTATATTCATATTCAGGTGTACCTTGCTTTATTGCAGTATTATGTTTTTTGTAAATCTAAGAGTTGTTAAAAATTTTCAATGTAGGTTATGAGTAACTCTTTGACTTTTTTTTCAGTAGGTATGTGTCTGCAGTCTATCTAAAGAAAAATATTTATTTGTTGGAAGACAAACTAGCACAATATTTTTGGAGAAATCGTCAAAACCTGAATAATTAAACTATTTACATACAATTTAATTATAAGTGACGAAATTCAGGTTTAATGATTTATCCTAATCGAGGATCTCTTATAGTTTTGTCGTGTCTGTCTGCCTATCTGTGTGTTAGTGTATCTCTGTCTTATCTGCCTGTCTGTCCGTATGTCACAGGCATTTAATTCAAAGGCACACAGATCAATGAAATTAAGAACACATCATGTGTTATTTGTATGCCGATACGTGACTTTTGGGGTTAATTATTTAAATAAAAAACCTAATACGCTCTCCAGACATGTAACTCATAGCAAAAAAACATCGTGGTATATCTGCTTGTGAATCATGAATCGATACTAGAAATATAAACATGAATCAAGTTCTATAAAAAAATGTCGAAGTACTATGTAAATATTTTTTTATTAACTATGCATAGAAAATAGTTATGAGGGCACAAAAAAATTATAAGCAGGGCCCTTAACTTTCATGCCGATGACATCAATTTGACGTCACGCTCCATTTAGGGTGATCCGAAATAGTTTTATTGTTCATTATTAATCATTAGTCGTCAATCATTTTAATCATGTACAAATATCTTCAAAAGTAGTATATTTACTCGTGAAATAAATAATTCCTACTTGATACGTGCTGTACGTTAAAGAGGAATTCTGTTTTCTACGTAATTATTGAAATGTGTTAAGGCGAGGTAAGCGTAGAATTCCCGTTTGTTTTTTTCAGTTTTCTCAATAATACTACTTCCTTATGAAGTGAAACTTATATATGATACATTTGAGAACTTGATCTATCGCGCATTGATTAGTATTAAGTATTTAAACAAACTTCGCCCTATAAAAAACCATCCCAAACATAGGTCTAATCTCTGCATGAAAACTAATTTTGCTAAGAAACTACATAACTTTACCAAGAAAAAAATATATCAGAAGAAACGTCAAAGTCTGTGTCAACGATTAACAAGAAGAAATCATTAATATTGTAAGAAATATATTTCATCATACAAAATATGTGAAATTATTCTCCCGGATCGCTCCTGCTGTCATCTTTCAGTCCCAATCGGGACCTGTTGGAGGGAGGACGTACGTCAATTTTGCGCACCGCTGTCGTCAACCAAACTATGTTTAAGATTGGTGTGATAACACATAAAAAAAATGTTATCATCACTGGGGCTTCGGAGACTGAATAAACATAAGTGGTGAGTGACTAAATTAATAGAATTATGTTATTCAATATATTAAACCAAAACAATAACAAACATATTGCACAGTATAGATAAAAACAGTAGGATGACTACTGGTGATAAGACCATGACACATTTTGACATGACGAAAATAGAGAAATAATTAAGAATGGTACCTTACCTACTCGTATCTATTAAAAATAGGATTTTATATCCATAATAGTTCGTTATCATCCAATAAAATTTTAAAAACACAATTTTGGAATTCGAATTATTTTATGAAATGTTTTGCAAGCAGTCGCACTATATTGATTTAAACTTTCACGACTCACATAGGAGTATATGCATTAAAAAACCGCTTAAAAGTCGAAATAGCTAAATCAGTCAAATTCACAGCCTATCGTTTTTTTACATTCCTGACTAACCGGTCCACCTGATAAAAGGCTTTAAATCTCTTACCCCTCACGAATCCCTGAGCAAGATCGGTCGGAACCTAGTTATTGTTACAAGTGTGCGATTTTATTCTCGGCGATTTCATCCTTGCAAAGTTTACTTTTTGTCGTGGTATTCAAGTGTGGCCGCGGATTGAAACAAAGCTTTTGAACATGGAAGAAGAAGGTATGTAGGTACTTTATTATTCTGCAATAGTTTACGAATATCGGTTATAAATAATATATTTAAGACCTGGCTAATTTTTGTAGTTAAATTTCGATATTTTTCTATGAAAATTTAAGACAATCATATTTTTGTTTATGTGTCGGGACTTGGCAACTTAGTTTTTTTAGATCGAAATAATGTTAAGGTCTATGTACATCGATTGTTTAAGAAAAACTGTCCGCTTACGTCCGCCATTTAGATTTTCAGTAGGTTAAAGTTACAGCGTCATAAACATAAATTATTTGATTATCATACTTTGTTGGTTTTTGTTACAGATTATTTGGAAATGTGTCAAGAATTTGGTAAACGAACATTATTCAAGGAAAGAGAATAGGAACATTTTTTTTCTTTTTTGGAAGAAAGACTGATTCGAATTACTTATTATCGTGAGAGAACCCAGCGCTCCCAGGCTACGCGATGGAAAAGTGTAACTTAAAAACGACA
>JALPQI010023921.1:0-19856 GCA_025490895.1 Thaumatotibia leucotreta | reverse complement strand
TACCACAGTTACGGTCGCCTGAGTCACACTGGTTTTATACATAATTATGATACTTAAACTACGCAAACATGCATTTTTCTGCTGGTGTTAATAAACCCTTTACTTGATGTGCCATTTACAAACATGGACTATACCTATGCATGTTTGCATAAATTAAGTAGCATTATTTTGCGTAAAACCAGCGTGACTCAGGCGACCGAAACCATGGCAATAACAGACAGATAAAAGTTGATGCACCTTTTTACATATTTACATCAAATAAAAAATATCATAAGAATAAAAATGAAAAAAAGTCGTGAAGATGCGACTGAAATCTGTGCTATGTATAATATAATAGAACTAACGCGTTTAGGAAACTAATCTAGCTACTCGGCTATGATTATATTATAATTATTTTTATAACGACTACAACGAAACTTGATTGGCATGTAAGTGCAAACCTGATGGCCGGAGCCTAAAAACTCTAATAAGTAACAGGCGTGCTTTTTTAGGTTACGTTACAAGATTCTAAAAGCTATTTAGAGTCTGAACTCTAAATATAATATATTCTGGTGACACGAAGCTAATGTAAACCATTTTATAGTCACAGGCAACGATATATTGTATAACGGAGCGTGTCACGAATTTCTTGATGAAATGGAAAGAGCTGAAAAACAGGTAATCTCGCCTAAGGTAATGTTGTTAAAAAGTTTTAAACTTACTTACGGATAGGATTAGCACATAGTTATAAGACAGTTTCAGGTATTAGATTTTTTATTTATTTTAGATATTCGAATATGAATTTATAATAATATTTCTAATAACTTTTAATACTAATTACATGAATAGGTGTCAAATATTTCAATATGATGATGTCATCATTTTATTACATGCAAAACTAATTAAGTATTTATTGTCAAAAAGAGTATTAATTATAATTTATGAACGTAAAGATTAAACCACGTACTAATATCAAGAACCATTTTTGTGGTAGGTAGTAAATAATTATTCGAATATTTAAATACCGAACGTTATATTATTCCATATAGTATATGGGTAAAAAAAACGTACTAATTAGACCAAATATTCGATGTATTCGAATCGCAGGCCCTATTTACGATAAGTGCTTTGCAGTAACTTTTCTTCACATAGTCTCAATACTATTAGGCATTAATTTACAGCAACCTAAATAGTAATCATTAAAGTTTTAAATTCACTTAAGACGACAGTCGCGTGGTGGGTATCGCCGCCGTATGCCTTATAGCTTATAGTACGACCGCTAGCGCTACAGCTACTAACTTCGCTAGCAAGCAATAATGTCCAACATTCATTAAAACATGCATTAAGTTCGGAGTGGTTTGATATAAATTGAAATGGCTTCATGACGAGACATCGCGTGGCTATTGCAGTATGACCGACGGCGTGTCGTTTCGTAATTTTAATATTATTATCCAATTTCAACGTTATAAAAATATTACAATTTTAAGTTATAAGTAACTTGCGTGTTGGTCGTTACTTGTAAGCAACGTTTTTATTTTTAATTCAGTGGTTAAACCGGTAACTAGGTATTTAAATGACCTATTAAAGTCGAAATTTAGCTATCGTGAGTCATGTCAACGTTTAATGATATTGTTTAAATGACTATTCAAGTTTCACTTTATCGACTTTCTTAAAGGTCAAGGGTCAATTGCAAAACAATGTACATAATTAAAGGCCAAATGAAAATAAAAAAAATATTTTGATTTAAACTTTCACGATTATCACTCATATTTTCAGACTGCCTGCGACCACGGGTGTAACGTCATGCCCGAAACGTCAGGATATAATTAAACGTAGTTTACGCGATTAAGACCCGTTTGTCTTCAAAATATAAAAAAATTATGTCATCATTTTTGTGTTACGAAGTTACATTTTGTGTAACAACGTTTGGCACTGAAAAAGGGCGATAAATTAAATTTTTTTACGAGCGACCCACAATACGAACCGATAATATATTTTTCCCCTCACTAGCTCGTAAAGCGCTCGTTTATCCTTTAATACGAGCGGGTAAAAACGCATTTTACCAACTTGTGAATGAAGTAATTTGACATTGCTCTAATTCCTATAGCCCCCTACTGCCTAGTATAAGTGGATCTGTATGGCCGTAGTGAACATGCGCAATCGGAGCTCACATGTTAATTGGTCGTTTCTCATGGGTGACTTTATAAGCCAGTGGCTATATTTAAGTTCCAGAAGTAACTCTATTCTACGATACGTTTCGACATTGAGTTTTAAATGGTTTCTTTAAGTTAATTTACATTTGGATGAGATTTGTAATCATATTTCCTCGCGATAGTGAGGGGAAAAAAGTTGTTTTACACTTGGCGGCAAAGTTTGTTCAACTCTCGTGCCTTGAGACCTTCGCAATGCTCAAGATTCCATTTTTTGAACCACTCGCTACGCTCGTGGCTCAATTTTGGAATCTTTCGCTAGCTCAGGTCTCAATATTGGCACGATAGTTAAACAACAACTTTGCCCCCTTGTATAATAAATAACTATTAAATTTGTGGCCTTTTACTACTGCCGGTTGTAGGACAGAGTATACCACATAGTGATCCTTGTTTGAAAAACCTTGTACCCTATTTAGCTAATTATTGCAAAATTGTTGTCGCTATAGTACCTACCTACTCGGCGGTCCACACATGCATTAAGGTGGGTTTTTTTAGTGTAAACTCACCTTAACGATTTGATTGTGCGAACAAGCACAGAATGGAAAACAAAGGAAATTGCTTTAAATCATTCAAATCAAATTAGTCAAATGAGTACTTACAGGACAGTAACTTTTCTATTCTCGTCTGTATCGATTACCGTATACAGGCTGTTAACAAAATGGTGATCCAAAATAATAAAACAAGAATTGATCAATGATTTTAAAACGTTTACTACGAGGCGAAATATGAAAACTCAAAATATAATTCCATAGGAATTTTCAAAGATAGGTTGACCAAAATGTATGAAAGAATCGATGTTTTTAGGGTTTCGCAGTCGAAGGCCAAAAAACGGAACCCTGGTGGTTTCGTCATGCCTGTCTGCTTGCATGCTGTTTGGTATCAGCAAACTTCAACCAAAAATTGAGATCTTTATAGTTTATAGTGAGTAATTTTTTTAATACGTCATTCTTGAGTTTTACTATTTAGTGGCGTAAAAAAAGTTTGTTTAAAATCGCCAATAGATTCATGTTTTACCTTCTATCACCATTTTGAAACCATTCTGTAGTTAGGTGAACAGGCGCGCTAAAAGATGTAAGCGTCAACACAGTAAACTGTCCGTTTGTGCGACAAATAGAAGGAATTTAGAAAAGTGGCGCCACGTAGCATTCTAGAGAAAGTCAACTCTATTCCATAAACAACATGGTTTAGATTTAAGGCAGAAAGCATAGGTCATTTGTAGCAATTTGTCCGAACACTGACATGCTAATGTTGTTTTTCAGCGAATTATTTGAATGCATGTGAAGGAATCGCGCTCTGGTCGTCGTTTGGACTTTAAGTCCCCACAAGAGCGTTGAAAACCGCGTGGCGAGCGGGTGATATATATTTCATGGTGGGATGCACCATATCGTCGCTAAACCTACTTAATAAACCTCAGATCTACAGCAATCAATTTATAGAAATGTCACCTTTCTTCCACTCTTAATACAGGTGTTTTTTCCCATTCAGTGAGTGTTGCAGATTCGAGGTCGGGTAAGAATAGCGAGGATATCGCGTATCGGCAGTCGGCGGCGACGAGCGATAGAGCGATTATCGCGCCGCGACATTCACCTTGCAACTTGTTGTCACTCGCACTGTGTCATTAGGTTAGCGTCTAATCGTGGGAATTTGAGTCCGTGTTTAAACCTGTTTAGGTAAAGTTATCGGTAATAACAGTTTTCATCCAGGAAGTGGAGCATCATCGGAGAAAAATATGATTTATAATATTGCACGTTGGAAATGTTACTCATTGCGAGTGATTGGTTTAAGAAGTATAATGAGCTCAGTATCATCCACTGTGATGATTCGATTCGATCGGTTTCTAAATCGACGTAGACTAGGATTCTTTACAACAAGAATAAAACGTTAGTAATAAAATGGTATTTAACTATTCTTTTTTAAGCAAGCGTACGAAAAGGTAAAGTCCTTCGTCGGTGTGCTAGATTTGAAAGTATTATTTAGCACAGACTTCCACAAATGTGACGCTGGTGGAACCATCGCCCACGTAGGCATAGCTAACTGACTAATTGTGCACTTTATTCTCGTCGTGATAAGGGCCAGTAATATTCGGTTTTGTGTTGGGGTTAGTCCGGCGTGGGCACCGCGCGCCGGGCGCCGGGCGACGCGACGGGCGACGGGCAGTCAACGGCCGGCCCACTTACACTTACCCGCCACTCGCACAGCCCAAACATCTAATATTGATCACGAGTGTACGACTGCACCGCACTCCACGCCGTACGGTGCTCAAAAATATCTGAACATACACTAGCGCCATTACATTAGGGGTCTGGTCAAGTGGTCAGATATTTGTGAACACCTTGACCGCTAACAGGTATGTCGCGTCGGTCTGATGGCGACTCTACATTTTATAATTGCATGCGTAACAAGGTCCTGTTTTGTGTGGAAAGCAAAACCGTATCGTACGAAAATGCCTGTAGTTACTGAAATGTAAATTAAAACGGAAAGAAAAGGTAGATTGAAACGAAAACAAAAATACTGATAGGTAGGTACCTTATTATGCCGCTAGGTCCTCAAGAACATCGAAGTGAAACGATCCACATCCATCGCAATCTCATTTCAAGAATTTTGGGACAGTCCAAGATAAAATAAGGTGTACACAAAAAAGTTCAAAAAGATATCCCAGTGCACTCAAATTCTGTGTAATAAGAACGTCGCTAGGGTAGGGTGTCCTAGAACCTACTAAAAAAGTGTCAGGTCCTCGGGTGATCGAAAATGAATATTTTATTGAAATAAGCTTGATGTGTGGACTGACGGTAGGTACAACCTGTTAAACAGCTCAGGAAGGAAACCGACACAGAGTCGCATAAGCCGCCGTGCACATTCAGGCTTATTATAATTGTGAAAATAAACATTTGCTATGCCATAATTTTATGTAGTGTTTCTACAAAGACTAGCTTTGAGGCCCGGGAGTTACGACAAATGATCTCCTTGTAATGCCTGTGTTTATTTTAAAATTAGGCTGATGAAGACTAGGATGAGTTTGGGCAGAGATTATTTAGTTTGTTTGGGTATAAATGAATCATCGATATTTCCAGCTTATTGCGTTGTCTTACATTCAATCATTCAGTCGTACTTAAGTTTAAAAATATGTATATTTGTTTAAAGTCGATCGCGCCTAAGAAATTATGTTATTATTTAAATTATGTTTCGTGTCTTCGGCAAATACAGAGATTGCGTAAAATATAGGAAATAAATTAATAACTTACTGACTTCTTTCACGTGGTATCGACGGCGAACCTTGTACGACGGTCATTCTCAAATGTCTAGATCTGGGTAATTACTGTATCCGACGATGTGACATTGAAAAAAGTGACATACTAATAGGAATATTAGAACTGAAATCTCATTGGAAAAAAATCAGCTACGGTAATTAGCTAGATCTAGATATTTGAGAATGACCAACGAACATTTTAAATTTACACAATTTGCGCTGATGCGAGCGAATATAGCTTGTTTAAAATATATGCTATTGCAAGTTACGCAAAACAACTGCCCAATTGCCCAGAATTGCATGTTGAGCAGTAAGGGCCTGCGCTAGCGATGCTCGTCTAACAAGAAATTGTATGAACAGCGCTAACTAGTGCGGGTGCGGACTACGAGCGTGCGCGCACGGTGGGCGTCCGCGCCACCTAGCGGAGGCCCTAAGTAACCTTGGGCCTTGAGTTGTACTCACGTGCGCGTGCGGGTGCGCGGCGAAAGTGCTCCCGCGCACGATTCGCTTGTCGTGCATGAGGTTGCCCGTCGTCGCCATGCTGCCGCTGCAACAACACATGCACTGTTAGGGATTGGTTGGTATGCAAATGCAAAACACCAGGGGGGTCACAAGTGACTTTCAGGTGGGAGAACGCTCTTTTCATGAATATAGAATGTCGTATGTTCATTATTATTTTCTTCTGTGAGAAACTGTGACATCCCTTGGACAACGGAATACTCTCCTAAGTGTTCCGTTATCCTTAACACCGACAAAAATGTTAATCGACCCAAAGGCAGACTGACTTTCTGTCCGTTTAAGTAATTTTCAGAATGTTGATGTGATTAGGAAAACCTTTAATATTTCATTATTTTCAAACTGGTTGAATAGATTTATACTATACATTATTTATGGCAATAATCTGTTAATATACTACCCAAGCATTGAGCGTAACCTCATCGTGTTGCCAAAATCATTCCCATTCGAATGCCACCCATTTAAAACTGCAATATAGCTGCCGCGAGATAAGATAAGCCACAAACGAGGAGGCCCAATACTGCCGGCCCCGCTCCGGCCATGAATCGTTAATGCGGCCTCAATCTCCGCCACCAGGTCTCTAGGCCACTCGTGGTATCAGATATCACTTGTCAAATTTCATGTTAAAAATTTACTCTTTGAACATCGGCTCGATTCATAGTAGAGCTATTTACTAAGCGGTATAATTCTGACAGGTACAACGGACCAGTTTAACTTGACCTTTATAGACTGTCGTGGCAAGTGCCCGTTGGCGTGATAAGATAATTATTTAAACGGAAATATATTGCTATCTTGGTAGAGGTATAAAAAAATTCAAAGTCACCGTGGAAGAGGCAGCCAGGCAGCATCATCATGATGGGTACAAAGTGGGTAAATCGCAGTTTTTAAAAGGATATTTTAGGGAGTTAGTCACAACAACAAAATAAGGTTTATTTAAAAATGCTTAGTATCAGCCAAAAAAATTCCACTTTTGTAAAACTTAGTTTCAGATTTTGCAACCTACCAGATCACTGAGATGGTTAAATAATGCGTTATCAGTGGTCGAAAGAAGTTTCAGGAACCTAGCCTCCCAGGTTCTGGTTCAGGTGATCTGGTGGGTGGCAAAATCTCAAATTGAGTTTTATAAAAGTGGAAAATTTTAGCCTAGCCTCCCTATAGCTGGAGAGCCAGTGAACCCTGAGAGTAACGGTCTTCCTGTAAGGTTAGAAATTTGTATACTAACGGTTTATGGAATTCTAAGAGCAATAGCCATGACCTGGCAGGCGTCAGCCCTGCACGTCATCAGGCCCTTTATTTTTTGAACTGTTAAGTAAATTGGATTTCAAAACTTGTTTCTGTAAGTTTGAAAAATTTATAGGATAAAGTTAATTTATTGTACATCTTAAAAAAAAATTGACAGGCGATTACAATAAGCAGAAGTATATGACAGGTCAATTAGAAAATGCACAGTTGATGAGGTAAAATAAACTTCATCCTGTATACTCGAAATTTTTATATGTCTTCAAATAAACGTCTCGGAGTAAGTATGTACAATGCCAGGCGGTTTAGAACAGCATAAGACCTTGCCAGGCGAGGAGACAGTTAAGTAAATTGGGTTTCAAAACTTGTTTCTGTAAGTTTGAAAATTTAATAGGATAAAGTTTATTTATTGTACATCTTAAAAATAAATTGACAGGCGATTACAATAAGCAGAAGTATATGACAGATCGAATAGAAAACGCACAGTTGATGAAGTAAAATAAACTTCATCCTGTATACTCGAAATTTTTATATATCTTCAAATAAACGTCTCAGAGTAAGTATGTACAATGCCAGGCGGTTTTGAACAGCATAAGACCTTGCCAGGCGAGGGGACAGTTGCACCTCTCAATCGCACGCGCTTAGCAACTACTCTACTACTACTAGCGACTAACTAGCGATTACTCGCCTGTATTTTTTTTAAAGATGTAAGTACAATAAATAAACTTTATCTATTAAATTTTCAAACTTACAGAAACAAGTTAAGAAACCCAATTTACTTAACTGTCCTCTCGCCTGGCAAGGTCTTATGCTGTTCAAAACCGCCTGGCATTGTACATACTTACTCTGAGACGTTTATTTGAAGACATATAAAAATTTCGAGTATACAGGATGAAGTTTATTTTACCTCATCAACTGTGCGTTTTCTATTTGATCTGTCATATACTTCTGCTTATTGTAATCGCCTGTCAATTTATTTTTAAGATGTACAATAAATAAACTTTATCCTATTAAATTTTCAAACTTACAGAAACAAGTTAAGAAACCCAATTTACTTAACTGTCCCCTCGCCTGGCAAGGTCTTATGCTGTTCAAAACCGCCTGGCATTGTACATACTTACTCTGAGACGTTTATTTGAAGATATATAAAAATTTCGAGTATACAGGATGAAGTTTATTTTACCTCATCAACTGTGCGTTTTCTATTCGATCTGTCATATACTTCAGCTTATTGTAATCGCCTGTCAATTTATTTTTAAGATGTACAATAAATAAACTTTATCCTATTAAATTTTCAAACTTACAGAAACAAGTTTTGAAACCCAATTTACTTAACTGTCTCCTCGCCTGGCAAGGTCTTATGCTGTTCTAAACCGCCTGGCATTGCACATACTTACTCCGAGACGTTTATTTGAAGACATATAAAAATTTCGAGTATACAGGATGAAGTTTATTTTACCTCATCAACTGTGCATTTTCTAATTGACCTGTCATATACTTCTGCTTATTGTAATCGCCTGTCAATTTTTTTTTAAGATTTACAATAAATTAACTTTATCCTATAAATTTTTCAAACTTACAGAAACAAGTTTTGAAATCCAATTTACTTAACAGTTCAAAAAATAAAGGGCCTGATGACGTGCAGGGCTGACGCCTGCCAGGTCATGGCTATTGCTCTTAGAATTCCATAAACCGTTAGTATACAAATTTCTAACCTTACAGGAAGACCGTTACTCTCAGGGTTCACTGGCTCTTGGACTACTAAATTTGTTTACTCCACAATAACATAACGCCTGGTTAATATCCTTTAGCTGAAGAATTTGTGCTTCACGTGGTGTCAATGCTGTTTGATGAACAGCTCGGTAATGCAATCGGTTCTATCGGCGCCGATTGCGCCCATTCCATGATTGAATTTGTGTTTGTATTCGTGCAGCAATGTCGTGCGAGCTCTAGACAGAATAACGTCGAACGGAAATGTGTCAGGTTATTCATAGACACTATTGTTCAATATACAGGTGAAGGTTGAAAATTTGTCTATAATAAATTGTGAAAATGTAGGCGTCAGTCCTACTTAATATTGTACTCACAAAGGCTGTCGGTGTTAGAATATTCTGTCATAATATATTGGACAACCAACACAATTAGTTTCGTGATTAAGGTTAGGTCATCTCTGCTCCAAAATATTGTAAGAGAAAATGGGCCGGTACATTGTATAACTAGCTGGCCGCCGACTTTGTCTGCTCACACACAGGCGCGATAAAAACTATTCTATGTCCTTTCGCGGGTATCGAACTATCATCATACCTGAACAATATTGGACCAGCGGTTATAACGTGAAGAGTTAACAATCAGACAGAGTTACTTTTTAAATATTAGTACGGATATGGCTTAGGTGGGTAATAATGACGACGTACGGTGTGTCTCCCTGTTCGAGCATGTGGCGCAGGCCGGCCACGCCAGCCACCAGCGCACGCACGCCGCTGAACACGTCGCCAGCTGCCGGGCGCTTCGCCGCCGGCGCCCCCTTGTCCGGCGCCGCGCGCTTGCTCCGCGGCGCCACCGCCTTCGGCCGGCTCGCGTACGAGTACACCACCGGCGCCGGCGCCGGCGCCGGGTACAGCGACTCCAGTCCCAGTAGCTCGGCTAGCTCCGGCGGCGGCGGCAGGAACTGCCCCACCTTCACGCAGGTCACGAAGCGCGGCCGCTCGCCCGGGCTCGCGTGGCGTCGCGTGCGCCGGCTCCCACGCCCCGGTGACGGCGACGCCTCCATTGGCTGCCCCGGCGAAGTATCCTCACCATCCGGCGCGATCACGTCGATCCGCGGCTGAGATCTACTCATGCCTTCCACACAGTTGTGAGCTTTCGAGCTCAGGTTAGGATTAGAAGCCGCGAGCGGCGCCGCGCGCGCTTTCCTAGTCGGTCGCCGCAAATTCGCTTGCAGAATCTCCTTCTCTTTTAGCCGGCGAAGCTTGAAGTCGAGCGCGCGGGAGAACTTGGGGTCGAGCAGCGAGTGCGGCGCCGGCGTCATGTCGGCGCGGGGCAGCGGCCGCACCACGTTGACGCGGGGCTCCTGCAGCACTGTGAACGCGCCCTCCTCCGAGGGGTCCACGGGCGGCATCCTGTCACATGGCGGGCGGCCGCGGCGGAGGCTAACGATCACTGGCGGCGACCACCGCCGGTCAGCCGCGCACGCGCGCTGACCGCTGGCCCTTATCGCCCCGCGATAAGGGTTACCGATGGTCCGGCACACGCACCGTCTTGAAGCATGTCCTGTCAGGCGATTACATGATTGCAGTCGTTTGTACAACAAATAGCTCCTCGTACACTATTAACACGCGCCGGCAATTGTGCAGTTACGATGTCGGTACGTCAACTCATTTTTGCAGAACGAGCCGGCCGGTCGCACGGGCTTTAATGAGGCTTTAACTGTTCGTAGTTAACAACGGAATTACTTGTTTGTATTGCAACACAGTGGTCGTCCTGCCGGTAAGTAGGCCGGCTGAGTCATCGATCAGCTGACGCGGCTTTCGATTCATTAGATTGAAATACAAATTACGATTCATATTTGTCATCTAAATTTCAACTTTATTCTTGTGGCCACCGTACCTATGAAATATGATACAGATCACAAAAGAATAGTAAAACCTACATATTTGTGGATGTTGTTGCATGTGATTGCATGATTTTAATGAAACCCACTCAATTGCTTTAGGTAACTGGGGTTACCAGCTCTCACTCTTGTTTTGCATAGAAATAAAGCTCAACCAAAATTTTAAAGCAAATGAGTGGTTACACACCTATGTGTATAATTTTAGACTTCTCGTTTTGGGTTCGTAACTCCATAATCTAGTCAATTAAGGCTCTTGAAATAACAACAATTAATCCTCAGAAAGCATTACTTCCGTATTTCGAGCAAATCGATGGAAGCCGACTGACACAAATATTTTTTTAATTGAATAGTTATTATTTGATCAAGTCGCGTCAGGTGACAGCGGCGGACGGTGGGAACCGCCGTGTGACGACCTTAATACACATGGGCAGATCTAAAAATATGTCCACATTTCAGAACTTATGTCCGAGATATAAGGAATAAAATGGTTAACATATTTTAGGAGCTGATCGTACAACATATGACTGCTGACGCACGTGTCGTGTCGGGTTAGAATGCATCACTACATCTTTGTGTTTGATACAATGATGATTGCGCATGAATTGAATGAATATTGAATACATTGATTTCATCCGAAATTATTCATTTTATGGAAGCAATATGCGTTAAACAATAATATTTAAGCGCTTAATGCTCTAAATGTAAAATTTCCCTAAACCCAATTATTCAAGATGACTGGATATACAAGATAAAGAGATTTAGGAGATTGTTTCTATCTCAGATAAGTAGAGTTGAGTAAGATACTAGTGTCGCAGTATGCTTAATATGGCCAAAAATTCCAAAATATACTTCAGTAGAGCTATATACTAAGGCTCAATTTCACCAAACTACAGTAAATAAAGCTTACTCTCGGATAGTACAATCGACAACACAGCTGTGGATACAGACAAAGTGCCAGAAATATGTATACACACCTTTATGTCCCGGCAATAAAGTTCTGTTTACATATTTTTGGCACTTTGCCTGTGTTCACGGGTGTGTTGTTGATTGTACCTACTGTCAAAACGCCGTAGTAATTTGACATTAGTACCTAGTTGAGAGTAAGTTCTTCGAATAAACCTTTGGTGGAATCGAGCCTTATACTATACATTAACCGACTGAGTATACAGTGTGTAAATCTAATACGGGCGATCAATTAAACCAGGCATGGGATTCATTTGTGTAATCATGGATTACAAGGTTTTTTTAAAGTTACTCTTAATTATGACCCCATAGAGTTTTTTTAAGATTATCGGAGCAGCAATGTAGGTACGAACATTTGTTATTGTTGATATGGCAGTTATGTCATCTGCTCTTGAAATTAGCTGTCAACGAGTGTTTAACTCGCGTATGTTGCTCTACATTGCGCGCCGAATTATTTTGTATGGAAAATATTGTTGCTCTAATTTTAAGTAAAAGTTATTTGAATGTACTTATTACGTCGTAAACTAACACCCGTTAAGAGCTTCGCCCGTATTAGACGTACACCCTGTATATTATTATTATCTATAATTTTCTGAGTGATAACCTCGAACCTAACACAGAAAAGTGGCTTCGTCTAGAATCAAAGTGACGCAAACGGCTTAAAATAGCTATCGCCTAATAATATAATCAGTCATTAAATGTACCTCGAGGTCGTTTTTAAAAGCTTTTGTGAAGCAGAGCGGCTTCGTCATTGTGCTACTTCTAATTGCGGTTAGTACCGACTGACAGCCAATTGAAACTGAACAGTGGTCACTTACTGGTCACAAATAGGCACATCACTAGAAGGAGACTGTACGTCATTATCATTACTGTAATGTACGCGTAGTATCTAAAACAATTCTAAAAATGGTTAATCGTTATTCAAGGACGGACTCGCCTGTGTCTGATCTGATAATTTAATTGATTGTCAGTTAATTGTGTTTGTCAGTAGGTAGGTTACCTTATTGTTCTGGCGAAAAATATGTATAACAAACATATTTGGGTTGTTGTGATGGTGTTTGAACCGTTTTTATTACTTTCCTTACATTTATTCTAAAGTTAGCCAAAATAATAACTATGTTTCAATCGAAATTATACTGTAAGTACAGATTTCCATATCTAATCACTCTTATTGTGGCTCATTTGTCCAGAATACGCAAGAAAGGGAATGAAGTGGCTGAAACGCCAATAGAATATACAATTTAAAACTACTCAGACGTTCAAATTTTCCATAAAAGTTGTGAAGAAGGTACGAAAATCGTTTTATTAAAATTATCAATCTCATACCATTTACGTTTAATTTAACTTATTTTTTTATCAGTCCGTGACATATCTTGGTGAGGATAGGTGATCATCATCAGGGACAGAACCCGTGGTCGGCCAGTGGAACGACGGGCTCTGTGTTAGTTCAGTAATGGAAGCCTAACCTCACCGAAATATTGTGCAGTGACTAAAAGTACAGTGAGATTAACCAATCATTAATGAATTTAATGATACACTGTTGACATATTCTAAGCTTGATAGCAAATAAGCTACTTGTATAGACTGTCCTCTAATGTGGAAAATGTCTCAGAGAAATAAAATCACTTTTATGTATTTACATAAGGTATTATCCTCGTATTATCCGTACGTCTATTAGAAGGAATGTTTATGAATTGTACGAAATTAAACCTAAACATTTAAAAAGGAATAATGACTAACTTCAGTTGTTATGAATTGGAACGGTACCTACTTAACAAAAACAACTCTTACGAGTACTAGTTCGCAACATTGAAATTCAATTGTCTGTAATTTGTACTTGTGTAGTTAATTAACGCCCTAATGCTAGATTAAATGAATACTAATATACTATTATTTGGACTAACGTTGTTAATTTTATATACATATCGTGCATCTGACGATAAAGGGATTTAGTTTTTAAAGTAATGCTTAATAGGGCATCAGTTACATCTAAATTTCATTGACCCATTTCAGTGACAGAAGAAGTTTCAAAATAAGATGGTAAATATATTACCATTGTCCTTTTAACCCTTAGGTGCATACAGTATCATAAATGATACGACCGAAATGACACATGTCGAAATAAGTAATCAATTGCGACTGACACACTGAGCAACAGAGTTCTAATTGGCATCGATTGTTTACATAAGTCATTTCAGAATTAAAATGTGTGATACCATATGCACCTAAGGGTTAAGGGTTAAGACCTTACTTTATAGGATTTTATTAAATATTTTAAATACAGATTATATGGTAAGTAGTGAAAAAAGCTGTTGAAAACGACGTTGATACAATCTTGAGCGGACCCTCCCACTCTGGGGCAGTACAAGTAATCCTGGGCCTTGGCGTGTTTCCTCGAAAGCCTCCGTAATGATACGCTACGCGACCTTGCTACGCAGGAAGTGCGTCACGCGGCGCCGTAGCCACGTAGCTGCTCGGGCTCGTAGCACTTCGTAGCGCTACGGCTGCGGCAGCCTGCTTTTTAGACATGGGAATCATATGTAGGCTTAAATTAAAATGTCGCAAAATCATAGTAGTTCAAATTCTATTCCAGCTCTGTGACTAACATCTCTTCATCATCAGCCTATCTTAACCCACTGCTGGACATAGACCTCTCCTATTATCAGAGATCAGACAAAGGCGTCATTGTTCGCAATAATGTGGGCATGACTCCAAAGTTGATTCAATGATTAATCAATGGACTAATTTCTTCCAATTTTATTTGACTATTTATACAGGTTTTCATTTTTACCGGTATCGAATCCTCATATATGTATATAATTTTTTGAAAATGAACAATGATGCTCATTTATCCGAACTCTGCCTATTATGATGAATTACCGATGAATGATGATGCTGCTGCTCATCGTCAATGTTTTATAAACGATTGGTCGATGACACTTCAATCTCTTAGTCGACTCTTACTACCCAAGGGAAGAGTTGGGGTGGTGACAAATGTATTCTTAAGGTGGGTTTAGACCAAACGAGCGAATGCTCATTCCATCCACCACTCTACAAAATCAACGAATTTCGACGAATTAAATTTTGTGTAACGAACGAATTTCGTATATTGGGGATAGGATAAGCATTCGCTCGTTTGGTGTAAACCCAGATTTACTACGTTTTTTTATAGCACTGGACTACTGAGACGAGAAAATCTCATTACTCAGTAAATAAATAAAAAAAAACATTATGTCATAATGTAGTTCCCTTTACGCCTAACACTTTCTAAGCTATCATTATTGACCATCTACCATGGAAAAACGTAGACCAAGCACATTGCTTTTGAAGCCTTGATTGACCCTAATGGGGGGTTTGAGCGCAACGCTCCAAGCGGCAATTTGCGGAACCAAGGGCATCTGGCTAGATATGATTATATAGAAAAATAACCTTTGATAAATAGCTACTCGTATAGGCGTAGGCGGGGTGGAGGCTATTTTATGAGTTAGTATAATAGTGAGGTCATTTAGGCAGTTCTATTGAATTAATTCAGAGTCAGAATGTCAGAATAACTAAATTGTGATTTAATTTATAAGGCTTTATAACACAGCACGTATCTAAAATGTCGTATGGTGTTTTCCAAAAAACACCAAAAACCTGATTCACCCAGATCAGGACGTGTTCGGGCTCATTCGAGTCAGAATTACTAGCTGATTCGAACAAGATAATAGGTATAAAATAATGTGCCAAAAATGTCGTATAAAATTTTAGTTTCCGTTACGCGACGCTTGTAGTAATATAAAGGTGCATGCAGACCAAACGAGCATTCGCTATTCTAACCCCCTACTCTACGAAATTCGATCGTTACACAAAACGTGATTCGTTGATTTCGTAGAGTGGGGGGATAGAATAGCGAATGCTCGTTTGGTCTGAATGGACCTTTATACAAAAAAAACGTGACGTAAGTAATGGATTTTTAGGATATTATTTTTTATTATAAATCAAATCAGCCCGTGATTTTAATTCGAATAAGCTCAAGCATGTCCAAATCTGGAAAAATCAAGTTTTCGGGTTTTTTTGGAAAACGCCCGTGTGACACCACGCCAACCCTTTTTTTATCTTATTTTAGAAAGTATATGTAGATAATTATGTGTTTACCATGAATAATTGAATTTGAATTTATGAAGGATAATCGAAATACATACAGGGTGGTCCAAACCTTGACAACAAAAATTTTTTTTAGATTCCTCACGTCATGAGCTATCAGAATATACCCCATGTATGTTAGCCGATTTTTTGTAGTTTTCGAGTTATGTATTTTTTTTTAGAAATTCTGGAATGAAGAAATTTATTAATAAAAAAAAAAACTTTTGGGTTTTTTAACTAGTTTCTTTTTGTAAAAGTATTACTACAAATAAAGCATTTACTGACAAAAAAAATTTGCGTCCTCACTTTGATACAAGTAGGATAAAAAATACCAAATTCAAAATTTTACGCTAAAAACGCATCAAAATAGCATTAATGTACGTAAATAAAAAAAATAAAACATATCCCAAGGAATTTTCGTATTCTAAAGACCGCCCTAGACCTTGAGCCGTCGTAAAAGCAAAAAAAAAGTGATACTTAACGATGAGGATTTTTCGGAGTAGTCGGTCAAATAAATTAAAAAAGCTTAAAATTTTTAAGTATTAAAAAATGACTTGAATAACTACACAAATTGAGTTTTCGTGGTATTTTCTGTCTTTGTTTATTGATAAGAACAACAAAACAGACGAAATTTATTTTATTTAAAAATAAAAAATGTAGAAGTTTTTTTTTTAAGTTTATTTGACCCACTACTCCGAAAAATCCTCATCATTAAGTATTACTTTTTTTTCTTTTACGAAGGTTTAAGGTTTAAGTTTAAGGTCTAGGGCAGTCTTTAGATTATCAAAAATCCTTGGAATATGTTTTGTTTTTTTTATTTACGTACATTAATGCTATTTTGATGCGTTTTTTAACGTAAAATTTTGAATTTGGTATTTTTTATCCTACTTGTATCAAAGTGAGGACGCTAATTTTTTTGTCAGTAATTGTTTTATTTGTAGTTATACTTTTACACAAAGAAAATATTAAAAAAAACCCAATAGTTTTTTTTATCAATAAATTTCTTCATTTCAGAATTCCTCAAAAAAATTTTTTTCAAAAATTCATAACTCGAAAACTACAAAAAATCGGCTAACATACATGGGGTATATTCTGATAGCCCATGACGTAGGGAACCTAAAAAAATTTTTTTGACGTCAAGGTTTGGACCACCCTGTATATCGACCTCGGCCTGGTAGAGTCAAATAATTTTGCAATATAAGTAGGGTAAACATACCATATAATATATGTCTTAGTTTTCAGATGACACCCCCCTGTCACTGTTTTAATGATACGAGCAGTTCTCAAAAAGTTTGGACATAATTACCGTTCAATTTTCCTATTTTATGACCATTCTTTTGTATGATTATCAATATTTTTGTCTATTATTTCAAATAATCAAGACCGCAATCAATAAAACCTTAATTGTAATAAAAAACAATGATTGAATTTTGTATCATTCAAAAAGTTGGTAGGTTTTGCAAAATAGGAAAAACACAACTTACGCTTTTAGCGCTACTATTTTTTTTTAGTGCTGCTCGTATAAGATTGAAGTGGTCAGGTATTAAAATATGTTTATTATACAAGAAATAAGTTCAGACATATAGTATCTAGTTAAATCTACTCGTAGCATAAGTTGCGATAACGTTCACGAGGTAGTAATTAAAATGTCGCCGACCAGAAACGGTCACGCCACCACTCGGCAACGCTTACTCGAGCTAAGTTGAAAAGAGCAACAGTCACAATATATTGATACGCAGTATACTGACAACTATCGCGGACATAAAGTATGTCAAACCAACTTTGACCTTCCCTGCTCCCCTCCACTGTCCCGGAGCGGAGAGGTGCTGTGCAAAATTGACCAATTACATTCTTCAAATTCGAATCACTGTGATGCGGTCTCCTTAGTCGAGCTCCCACAGCTCCGCTCCGCTCCGCGTCAGTGGAGCCGCACCCTAACAGTAGGAACAGATTATCCATAACTTTTTTTGTGTTAATACAGTATGTATTTGATCGTAAAGCAAAGAAAGAAACACATTAATTTTTAGATCATACTAAGCAACTTTTACTATGGGGCCAAACCCGAATTCACGAAAAAAAATTGGACATTTTCATACATTTTGATTGCGTGATCATGAACACGTTGTATGGGAGAGTAATTTTTTTTTCACTAATTCGAGTTTGGCCCCATAGTAAAAGTTGTTTAGTATGATCTAAATATTAATGTGTTTCTTTCTTTGCTTTACGATCAAATACATACTGTATAATAACATTAGGGTAAGAAAGGTACGGTATGATTCTCTCTATCTATACCTCATGTGAGTAAAACCCTTCTTTTGACTATAAATATAATATGTAAGTATAGGCTATTTATCCTCAGTTGTTTTATTTAGTTAACAAATCTCTAACCTTCAAATACGCATTTTTAGTTTAAAACTGCCATGTTTGCCTATACCAAGATAAAGAACTAAGTCCGTATTATTGACCTACTTCAAAAAAAAGGAAGAGGTTCTGAATTCGATTGTCTTTTTAGTGTTGTTTATTTTTTTAGTCAAATGCTATTGTTTCCCTAGGGATGTCTTTATGTTGAATTAAGCATATAGTAACCCCATTATGCCGCGGCCACGACATCGGTCTAAGGCGACCGGTTTACCGGAAAACGTATGGTGCTCCCTCTCGTACCGTACCCATATCGGCATCCCGCTCCAACTCATGGATTCGCTAGCCGCTGGTCGCCTTAGACCAATGTCGTGGCCAGGACATTACTCAGCGGACAGGGCAATAGGTGCGGATAGTACGGCGTAATGTGTAAGGTAATATACTGTCTACTTTGCCTGTGCCATGGTAGTGCCCTCGCCAAGGTCGCAAGGTTAAGGGCGTTGCTCTCGGCTGCGACCACGAGTGACCAGCGGTCACCATCACCACCGTCACCACCACACCCGCCTCCCACCTCGAGACCACACGTGACGGATCCGTTGCAACATAACAAACGGTACAGTCGACGTCAAAGATATCATTACGGTTTAGGTGCCAAAAATAAATTTACACGACTTTATTGCCTTGACATTATGGTCGTGTAAATATATCATGCACCTAAACCGTAATAATATATTTGACGTCGACTGTACAATCGCCGTCAGATGCACCAGAGATGCACTCTAAGGGTGCGGCTCTACTGACGCGGAGCGGAGCGGAGCTGTGGGAGGTCGGCCAATGAGACGGCGTCAGTGTTTCGAATTTTGAATTTGAAGAATATAATTGGTCAATTTTGCACAGCTCCGCTCCGCTCCGCATCAGTGGAGCCGCACCCTAAAGGCCAAGTAACACTGGACGCGAGTTGTAGCGTATGTAATGTCATATTAGACGGCACACCGCTTGCGTGACGTGCGCGTGCGCGTGTCCTGAAAGCGGTGTTCCACACATACATACTATGACATTTACAAATGCTACAACGCACATGCCACGCACACGTAACGCGCACGTGCTACTCGCACATTCGTTGTGGCTCGGCATTAACGCTATGACAATAAAGGCTCCTCAATTTATTTGTGGGCATCCTGGCTGATTTGATGGCGACTGTACAAGGACCCTCATTAATGCTGGTATGCACACGCAGGACACAAACGGAAGCAGACTACGCGGCGGTCGTACGTCGCACTTGGCACATTCCTTTCCAAACGAAACAAGCCTCTTAATCCACTGTCTTTACATGCATTCTTCACCCGTAACGTAAACTACCGCAGTCACTGTAGCTATAATCTTTATTGAATAGACGTAGGCTTTGACAATTGACAACTTTAGACTTCTTTCTAATATTTTATTAGCCAGCCAATTGGGATCGAGTTCGTGATGCTAAGAAGAATTTCAAGACATCGCTGGAAAGCAAATCGGACCCAGTATGCGTGTCCGTCAGGGTGGCGTGATATGTGTCCCTCTTTTATTGATAGGTATAATTAGTAAAATACGGGAAATCTATCTCGCGACAACA
>JALPQI010023920.1:0-21746 GCA_025490895.1 Thaumatotibia leucotreta | reverse complement strand
ATTTGTGATAAATAAATACACAAATAATGCCCTCGCCGGGAATCGAACCCGGAACCTCCAGCTTCGTAGACAGGGTCACTACCAACTAGGCGACGGAGGCTGACAAAGGTAACGTTAACTGAGTCGGGTTCAAAATTGCATGGGCAGTTTATGAATGAATTCATTCATAAATCGTCCATGCAATTCTGAACGCCACTGTACAATGTATGTACAATGTACATGACTGTGACAACTCAGAAAATTGTATGAGAAATACCCACGTAACTTGTATAAGTACGTACTTGTATTTAATCTCACGATTTCCATACCCTATTAGAACATTATTTATAAGCGAGTAAGTCCCGTTTCAATAAATTAATGTATGTAATTTATATTGAAACAACGACAAATTCCGAGTAAACCGTGGCGGGTGTCGCGTTGCGCAATCAACAGGTGTGTAAGCACAGGGCGCTAACTTAATAACGGTTTAGTTAACAGCAAATAAAATCTTTGTACACGGTATTTCTGGAACAAGTAAAGCGATTCGGATGAAAAACTTTCTGACACGTTCATTCATTGAAAAGTCGTTAAAGTTTCACTGGTCTGTATTTTGTGGCCGTGTGGTGACGGCAGTAAGAATACATTTGTCACCACCCCAACTCCTCCTGCGGGTGTCGTAGTCGACTAAGGGATTGAAGTTTCACTGACCATTATTTGATAAAAGATGGATGATGGGCAGCAGCGTCATCATAGTTGACACATTACTGCGATCGCCAATCCGCTTGCCAGCGTGGCGATTATGGGCATTTACCTCCTATTGCGTCTATACGCCTAGTTAATAGGAGAGGCCTACGTCCAGCAGTGGACTATCATAGGCTGATGAAGAAGAAGTGAAGTATTTTGATACGGATAAATAATGACCAGGGTTCGGATATCTCGTAGCACAGTACGACGTTAGAAAGTCGTCGACGGAGTCGATTTTAACATAAGAGTCAACTCATGCTCATACTCACATACTCATTCCAAAAGTTTATTATAAACGAAATAAATATAATTTGGAATTGAATTTAACTGTATTTTAAATGAAAAAAGACTGCCACACTATGTTGTATACGAGTTACGTAAAAAAACACGCAAACAAAAAATATTATTAACTAAGCTTCTCATTTGAAATATCCACAGAACACGTAGATAAAATGAAATTAAAAGCATTTTTTAACTAATTATGTACATGAGGATGAGTATGAGTATAAGTTGACTTTTATGTTAAAATCGAATCCGTGGTTCTCTAACGTCTTACCGTGCTACGAGATATTTGAACCCTGATAATAACAAGTAAATATAAATTTACCAGTGATTGTACAATGGTATCATTAACAATCACACAACGAATACTTCCATAATTTCACTGCCCATGGTTGCAGATCACAGATGTCATATATACCATAGATCAAGCAAACGTATCTACTTAGCGTGTCAAATAAACTCAGTAAAATCTACTGAGTTGTCCATCTTTAATCGCAGCTTGCAGCTTTCGGGCGTCATATTTTGTAAGTTGAAGTGAACAAAACATTGATAATGCCTCCTTAATTAATATTAATTGCAACAACACAAAAAAATATGAATACTCAAGGGCCTGAGACATATTTAAAATCATAGGCAAGTAACAACTTCAGTACAAAATCTGACACGCTCGGCCGCCATACAAATGAATGAACTTGTTTCTTCTACCCAAATCTAATTCTGTGTTGCAGATAACTATATATTCTGGCGTCAAAATGCTCCATCTAGATATTAGAAAAAAACCGGTGCCACAAGGCTATACACAACATCGACTTGCCAGTCTGCCTGCGACCACGGGTGTAACGTCATGCCCGAAACGTCAGGATAATATTAAACGTAAGTTAACGAAAGATAATCGTGAAAGTTTAAATCAATATGAAGTCTCGGGACATCTTAAAAAATCCACCTAGTCCCACGGTAAGCTCAATTTAAGGCTTCTGATGTACCAAACGTCGATATATTTATTAGATTCATAGGTATATATTATATACTTAAATACAGCCTCGACCAAGGAACAAATATTTGTAGTAAATAAAATAAATACACAAATAGTGCCCTTGGGATTTGAACCCAGAACCTCTAGTTTCGTAGGCAGGGTCACTACCAACTAGGCTACGGAGGTTGACAAAAATAAAGGGATTTGAACAACGATTGCGAATAAATAGGTTTGTAACCAGGGCCGTGTGGTGACGGCAGTAAGAATACATTTGTCATCTCATCACCCCAACTCCTCCCGCGGGTGTCGTAAGAGTCGACTAAGGGATTGAAGTGTCACTGACCATTATTTGATAAAAGATTGATGATGTGCAGCAGCGTCATCATAGTGGATATATTACTGCGATCGCCAATCCGCTCGCCCAGCGTGGCGATTATAGGTACCTCCTAATGCATCTATACGCATAGTTAATAGGAGAGGCCTACGTCCAGCAGTGGACTATCATAGGCTGATGATGATGATGATGAGGTATGTATTTGGATATAGCCGCTCCAGAAGAAAAAATGCACCACCCTCTCTAAATTTGAGCCGTGGGTCCAAAAACATAAAAAAATCATGGGTAGTCTGGCTTATACGTAGGATACTTTAAAATAAAACTATTCCGAACATAATCGGCCCAGCGGTTTTTGAACAACTACGGAACCCTACACTGATCATGGCCCGACATGCTCTTGGCCGTTTATTAATCTTATTATAGATAAAGAAACAAACAAAAAAGTAATATAGGTAATTTCACCAGAGTTGAGGTGAAAGATTAATATGATTACACAATACACATCTAAATAAAATTAAATCTGATGGAAATATTCATTCGGGGATTGTGTTTTTTTTGTGTATTTATATTAACCTATCCATAATTTTATGCTGAAATGTGCGGTTTATTTCGAAACAAGATATTTTACAATAAATTCGTGAATCACATAACGAGTACCGAATACATAGTAACTATGTATGTAATGGCAACTAATGAAAGAAAGGAGTAAGACCTGTTGTTTCTCCAATGAACAAAATAAGGATATATCTGAACTGGACGAAATTAAAATCGAACCAATCGGTGAGCATCAGTTTTCAAATTAAAAAAGATTTATTAAAATCGATTAACCCATTCGGAAGTTCTGAGGTAACAAACATAAAAAAACACAATCGAATTGAGAACCTCCTTTTTTTAAGTCGGTAGATAATGTAAATGATTCTACACGAACTCAAATTATAATTGGAAATTTCTAAGAATTAACATTTGACCGTTTTTCCGATAGTCATATATACGAGTATAAGGCTCATATCTATAGTGTCAAAAGTTAATGCTTAGAAATTTCCAACTATAGTTGTTGCGTTTGATTCAGCCGTTCGTGATGCAGCCGAGTGTGATGTTTACCCCCGTAAACATAATCTGAAGTTAAGTTTTCTACGATAAATAAAAAAGGAAGGAAAATTCCCTTTTCATACCTCACCTGATGTTCACTAAGTGAAACGTAATATTGAAAACGTACCAGTTTAGCGCGGCTAACTAGAAATGTGCAATATAAGAATTTATTTCTGCTTACTTAAAGGAAATAACTACTCTTCGTGTTCAGACACTAACGACGACGGGAATCTTTGATCTTTTCAAAGAGTTTTTGCAGCGTAGGTTTTTGTGTTACATTCACTCTAATTTTCTAAATATACACTACTTAGAAGCTAAAGGGTCCCGATGTTTAATCTATAACTTGTCATATGAATAAATATCTAGAATACGATCTTATTATAATTTAAGACTTAGGTAATTATTTATCGAAATATTGATTGTATTTTTTTAGTGTCGTAGAGGTGTGCGCCGATCGGAAAATCGTCGGCGGCGGCGTCCGATGGTTTTTTGACCGGCGGCGGCGGCGTGATCGGCGTGAAATCGGCGTGACCTCGACTGAATTCGAAACATAGCTGTTACTCAGAAATGAGGTCTAAACGTACTATATTTAAGTAATCGAAGTATGTACTTCACCATAAAACATCGAAAATACTTCTAATTATCATCATAATCATTTCAGCCATAAGATAAGACGTCCACTGCTAAATATAGGCCTCCCCTTTGAACCTTAATTTATGCTGGTTAGAAGCGACCTGCATCCAGCGACTCCCGGCGATCACCATAAGGTTGTTGGTCCGTCTTGTGGGCGGACGACAACGCTCTGTTTTCCAGACCGTGAGCTTCTATCAATATGGCCTGCCCAGTGCCCCTTCAGCTTTGAGCTGGAGGGCTATGTCGGTGACTTTAGTTCGTCTCCGGACCTGATCTCAACATTTCGGATTGGATAAAGTAGAGAAACTTCGAATATAGCTCTATAGCTCGTTGAGCGACTTTGCATTTTGAGATATGGTCGATAGTAAAGGACCACGTTTCAGCGTCGTGACAATGCGGTATCTCGGACGAAAATAAATTGCATAGTTTCCCAAACGCTGCCCAACCGAGTTGAATTCGGCCTATTGATATCTTTCTCGAAGTTCAACTTACTTAATTGGACTTCTTATCCCACGTAGGCGTACAAGTAAATAACTTGGAGTAAAAAGTTTTCAGCAGAGACTGGGATGGGCACAATAATGGCATTTGGCATAAGTTTCGTCTTGCCCATTACGTCCATGTTCATTTTTGCGCTCATTCATTAGGAGCCACATTAAGGTGCGTTCAAACCAAAAGAGCATTCGCTATTCTACCCCCCACTCTACGAAATTCGATCGTTACACAAAACGTGATTGGTTGATTTCGTAGAACGGGGGATAGAACAGCGAATGCTCTTTTGGTTTGAACGCACCTTTAGAGGTCGTCGAGGATCGTGCCGAGTTCCTCTATCTGGCATGACTACGATGTCGTCGGCAAACCGAAGGCGAGTGATGTATTCACTGTATATGGTCATGCCAGTTCCTTGCTATCCCAGAAACTTGAAGACATCTTCCATTGCGGCAGTAAACAGTTTCGAAGAAATAACGTCTGTGTTACGCCTCTTCGCAACGGAATCGTGTTAATGATCTGCTTCTGTAATCGGACTAACATTGTGGTGTTACTATATAAATACTTCAACTCTCTGATGTACCGATAGTCATCGCTGAAGACTCAAGTACTGCTTACATTTCCACTAAACCGAAGGCTTTCTCATAGTCAACAATCGCTAAGCATAATTGGAAATTATAGTTTTCAGTCTTTTGTATAATTTGCTGCGGCATATGGATGCGAATTATAGGTCTAAGCTATAGCTTCCTTGCAAGCCGGCTTATTCTGAAGGCTAAAAACATCAAGTCCGTGTTCCACACACACAATCAAATGTCCCTTGAAAACAATTTAAAAACATGGCTCAGAAACGTGACGAGTCTGTAATTTTTCAAAATGGTGTTATTAACCTTATTGGTGTTGTTTACATTTTTGGAAGAACAACACCTTGCCTATGTCAGAAGTTTTCCCTCAGAAAATTGCTAGCTCGAATTAAAGAGTTTCTGGACGAAATAAAGTACCGGTGCTATATACGTACTCGTACTCGCTCTTAGAAATTCCGTTATTCCGTTTTCACCCGGCGCCTTGTTGGTCTTAAGCTGCTTCCGGATCTTTTTAATGTTGCACAGACATATATGTCCGGGATATCTTCGGTGTAGGTAAGGATACCTTGAATCTTCTACTAAGCTGTCAACGGGATTCATGGGCGAAATGTACGGCTGGAATTGTCTATAGAACCTCTCGATCTCACCGAAAACATATGCTTTTGTCGACGTTATGCAGGCATCTTCCCGTTTCGTTTTGTTAGCTAGCTTTGACATGAAAAATGTATATTGCTCGTGGGTTCGCTTTATATTATTAAGGTGCATGCAGACCAAAAGAGCATTCGCTGTTCTATCCCCCACTCTACGAAATCAACGAATCACGTTTCGTGTACCTAACGATCGAATTTCGTAGAGTAGGGGCTCTTTTGGTCTGAATGCACCTTTACAAACATGTAGTTTACGATGCATTTTTAAGTGATTTTGTTAATATAAAAACTAAGTGTGCTATCAAATTGTAAACCTTTTCATTTACTGGGGAAAATTATTAGAATTGAAAAACGAATCAAAATTTTTGACACGCCGATTTCACGCCGGTCAAATTCATCGGCGGTGGCGGCGCACATGTCTAGGTCGATGACATAATTCTTAGTATTTTTTCACAAAAAAAGATCTCAAAAGCAGCTTTACATCACTTCTTGCATTTTATATGTACCTATTATTCAACTGAAAAGGTTAAAAAAACATGCCTAACTCATACAGGATGTTTTATTAGGGTTCCGTAGCCAAAATGGCAAAAACGGAACCCTTATAGATTCGTCATGTCCGTCTGTCCGTCTGTCACAGCCCATTTACTCGGAACCTATAAATGCTACAGTAACGAAATTTGGTAAGGTAAGGATATGTGTTGTATGAACCGCTACAGGATTATGATACTAAATTGTAAAAAAAAACCATTGGGGTGGGGGCCCTCCATACATGTAACTGAGGGATAGAATTTTTTTTGTTGTGTATATAAGCGTGTGGGGTATTAATAGAAAGGTCTTTGAAAATGATATGAAGGTTTATAAATCTCATTTTTATTTAAGCAAATCGTTTTCGAGATATCAGCTCTCAAAGTCTGGAAAATGTGTCCCCCCTCTATTTTTCAAACTACGCGATATATAATTCTAAAAAAATATATATCATGCACATTAATAAACTCTATCAACGATTTATGGTTTAATTAAATAATCTCTTATAGTTTTTGAGGTAGGTTGATTTAACTGTATTTTTTAAATAATAAATTGATAATGGTACGGAACCCTTCGCGCGCGAGTCCGACTCGCACTTGGCCGGTTTTTTGTTATTTCTGTTAATTTTAAGGGAAGATTATTTAGTTTCAATAGAGTTATAATTTCTATTAATGTCTTACTTAAATATTACCTACTTTAGATATTCATTAATTTAGTTTTTGGCTATGATTTTTAAAATTTGAATAGAATCATCAGAATTGAAGAAGAATTTAGTTAGGTAGTCTGAATCTATGTTACATTTTTAATCACAGATTCAAATTCACAGCTTATAGCACTTTATTGTTTCCGAACGCGCCCCATAGGAGAGATCGGGCTACAGCGGCCCTACCGCAAAAAACGAAATTCGTAAATTTCGAGGATCTGTTTCTCTCACTCTAATAACGCCTTCGTTTGAGTAACAATAGGTTTATGATGGTACCGCGTCTAATCATTTGTCGGCGTTGCCGTCACTTTCTAACAAGTATGCCAATACGAAAGTGACGTGTAGCACGATAAATAGATAAAACGAGACCTTCGTAAGCCACCAGAGAACGAATTTCGATTTTCGCGGTAGTAGGCCAGAGCACGCTTCACACGGTAATGGGCGGGTGATACGCCTGTCACTGGCGCACTCACCGCAAACGTTCACAGCGTAATGGGCAAGGGTAGCCACAACCGATAGGTAAGCCACAGAGGTCAGGGTGATCACTGGCATCCCTAAAACTACTTGCAATTACTGAGTGCATAGCCAAGTTATCTATCCCTGACGCTACCTACGTAAAGGAGGAAGATAGGGAAAGATGACTCAATCACTTATGTAGGATATATAGTTGGGAAGCGAGAGGGCGAGTCAATCTTTAAGCACCAAAAAAGTGAAAAATAAATTTACAAATATAAGAACGTGGTCGTAAATGTTATTTCCTTTCATTATTTTGAAGGAGATAGATAACGATTTCCGAGAAGTCTGTATTCTATATCTGTAAATAAAAATCTATCTACCCCAGTATTTATCCATCACACTGAACTGAAATTAATTGGGACAGCCCGTATAACTGCGATCGTTTCCGAGAAACTAAGACGGGAAAGGAGTGGGAAAGGGATATTCATTACATTTCATTCAATAGGTAGGGCACTATTCTAATTAATATAATAATAATTATTATTCAAATATTCTCCCTTAAATAAACAGGTACATAAGTACTTATACTTTTACATGAAAAATAAAGTGATAGAAACCTTAAGCAGGTAAAGTACTTGTATCAACCTCCGTATATCTAAAAATAACAAGCGCTGGTTTTTCGAAATTCATGATAGATTAGAAAAATTGAACAGTTTTTGTAACTACAGTTTTTTGTTGGTAGCTATGTTCAATTGACCGACCGGACTTAAATTGCTAAGCGGAAAAGCTTAAACGAAATTACGAAACGCTTTTATTGCTTATTATCAAATATTTCATTTTTTTATGTGATGAAGGTAGACAACTGAGCTCTCAGCCCACCTGAAGGAAAGTATGGCCCATGGTCATATTGGACATAGCGATCAGAAAATCGCCTATGCATTGCCTACCATGAGGACTTAAATAGATTGTCTCTATCTATTATACCAGTAATTATACCGGGTGCGCCAAAGTATTTATAAAATTGCAACTTTGATTATTGGAACTCCGAAAATTTTTCTTATACAATTTAATATCATAACGATCGGTATTTAGAAGTAATCTTTGTTCATAATTATCATCACTTAGAATTATTTATGTTCATAATGTTGTTTTTCATATATATTTTTAGTACTAACTTTTATGTTTATATAATTTTTCATTGTACTTATTTTATGCTATATACTCTAATGTTATATTTATTTTTATCTGTACTGGTTTTATGTATGAATTATTTTTGTTTAATTAAATATAAATCTTACTATTACTGTAAACACTAGCTACCTGCACAAATCAGGTTGTGGCAGAGTACTGTACTAAACGGGTTCCCTCTATCTGGCATAACTTTTTTTGTCCGATACGCTTAGGACATAACAAACTTGGCATAACCTATTTTGGCATCAGCTTAATGAGGCAGAAACATCACTTGGCATAAAACAGACTTGGCATAACCTATTTTGGCATCAGCTTAATGAGGCAGAAACATCACTTGGCATAAATAACAATATTTCGAACATTATTTTTTCCGAAACTATCTTGGCATATCATTATTTACGCCAAGTGTTATTAGACATAAATTAGATTTGAATATGTTTTTTGGGCATATAGCCACATGTTCGAAACTTGCATTTTTCGTCAGGCAGAATTTGTTGTGAGGGTGAAAATTTCTGCAGTGAGCAAGCGAAGCGAGCGAACAAAACCTTCCGGGCAGATCCGATTCGGATAGGTTAGGTTAGAAGACTAAAGCAAAGCTCCCGCCTTAATCTTCGAGGTTATTTTTTATAGCAACCTAGAAAGTGCTCAGCTCAGTAACACAGTAAGTAACGTACAGAATATTACTACTACCTCGATTATATTGAGAGTTTGTAATTATTCCTTCTCTGTTATGCTAAACTATGCCGATACTTTTTATGCACATCCAGATTATGCCTCATTAAGTCATTATAAATAGGAGCATCGAAATTATGCTCGAATAATATTCGAACAACTCGAAATCTGCCACAATATGCTAAAGTTGAGTATGCCACAACAGTTTCTGCACAAAGCCCATTATGACTACATAGTTTATGTCATATAGAATTATTCATAAAAGAATTATACTACAACAGGGTGAACCTAATGGAAAAATGTTTATAAATAAACAATTTATTTCAAATGACTTTATAGGTATAGATTAATCTACTTGAAGACTTTAGGAGGATAAAATTTCGAAATAAAAATCGTTATGAACATGTAGGTAGAAGAGTAGAAGTATAATTTTAAATTTAATTTTTAGTAAGAAAAAAAGTATGAGATAAAATTTTCGGAGTAATGGTGATTATGAGTACAAAACGGTATTAGTAAAAATATTCGAAGAAAAAATTGTATAAGTGCCAATATGGACCCAATTATACCGGCTATCTTACCCCCAAACCGAAACACAGCAGTGCAGACATTACACTGCTATTTAGCGGCAGGTTAACGGGTAAGACGGTGGTAGCACCAGCGTTCGGCATTCGTGTGCTGAAACTCGCAGACATGCAGTCACCAATTATCCCACATACTTATATATATATGAAACAATTCATTTTTGATTGTACCAGACACGACACGCGTGAAGGCAAAGAAAAGTATTAAATAAAGACAATCTAGATTTTTGTCAGTAGCTACGTAATGCAAAATATGGCCACAATTTTAAAACAATATAAGAAACAGTAACACTTTTCACGTCCTTTACTTAGGACATTGCTCAAAATATTGTTTGAAGATCATTGTAGTATGTAGGTATTATGATTACTGCTTCAAGAAAACACTCCGCAGTGTTTAACCGATTCGTCCAAATGAAAAAAAAAAATAGAGAAAACATAAAACCTCGAATATATTGATTTAAACTTTCACGATTATCACTCATATTTTAAAGACAAACGGGTCTTAATCGCGTAAACTTACGTTTAATTATATCCTGACGTTTCGGGCATGACGTTACACCCGTGGTCGCAGGCAGACTCAGGATATAATTAAACGTAAGTTTACGCGATTAAGACCCGTTTGTCTTTAAAATATAAAACCTCGAATGTTTGAAAATTTTCACATAATTATACGGACATACCCACACCTGACATATACCTACACTTTTTTTTCGGGAAGTATCCCCAACACGTAAAGTGTGGATTTTTTTTATATTGCTGTAATCCTATAGTGTGTGTTTGATGTTGAATAGGTGTTTTAAAAAGAAAGTCATTATTTTCGAAGATAACCAAATGACCATGAATTAATATTATACAATACTTGAAAATAAAATTATTTTGAACATATTAGCCGTTTAAAAAAAAACTACAGAACCGTTCACGGAGCATGGCCCGACACGCCCTTGGCCAGTTACATATATTCTACAGATAGCTTCTCCGAATGCAGTAACCACCGATTTTTCCAATCCGCCGCCTTTATCTACTACCACATACCGTTAGATAGAGTATTTATAATAAGAGACTTGTTTGCACTCGACCGAAAATGGAAATAAATAAGTACACGGGCCATAACGACCCGTAGCCGTATAAGTACTAGTAAGAGCCCATAAAATCAGAACCAACGTGAGCCTTCATTGTTCGGCCAGCCAGTAAATGGGGATAGTATTCTCTAATGCAATTACTTACGAGAAGCTTTATTTGACATATTCAACCGCAATACAACTGCCAAACAAAATAACTATAAAAAGATGTTGGTTAATGACTAAATCACCGAAAAAAAATTTAAAAACCGACTTTTTCGATTTCTCCAAGATCCCATCATCAGACCCTGACTTGAACTACAGTCAAGGGCAAAAATATGTATACACTTTTGCACCTTATTCTAACGGCATACGATAAAAAAGTGTATACATATTTATGCCCTTGACTGTACATCTTGATGCTTGGTGAACATCTCAGTTCGTTTTGAAGTGAATAGTTGATGGTTTGTTCAGATAATGTCAATACCTTATGCTAGGTAGGTGCAAAAATGTACATTTAGGTGTCTACATATACGTACTAACTTACGTCTACATTATCTATTTACACATTTACACATAATTAAATCATTATTTAAATTAAAATAAAAAAATAACAGCATATAAATATTAAAATTTTACAAATATTTGATTAAACTATGTCAAAATATATGTTATTCAAAATTCGCATTCAGATTTTCGTTGAAAGTATATAAATTGTGCTCACTTAATAGTATTTTATGCAACCCTTGTTAAAGTGTCTGGTCACCATGTTATAATCTTCACATCAATAGGATAGAGAGGATTCAAAAGAAGTTCCTCTCCCATTTGACCTTTAGCACACGTAAGTCAAAAAAACTTAAATCGTATCACGCCCGCTTAAAGCATTTTAAAATAGGTACATTGTCTAACAGACGTCACATGTTCGATGTTATTTTTCTAAAAAGGATTATTACGGGTGGGTTAAATTGTCCTGATTTGCTACAAAAAATTAATTTTTTTATTCCATCGAAAATTCCAAGATCGTGCAACATTAGGCTGTTTTCTTTACCGAAGTGTCGCACAAATCTCAAACGACACAGTCCACTAGCGCGTATGTATGACATCTATGAGAAACATCAGAACGAGATCGATCTCAACGTTACTTCGATCCCACATCTAAAGAGAATTTTTCTTAATTTGTAACTAGTTGTATAAATTAAACTTAAGATTCTTAGCAAACTAAGTGTGTAATATAAGAAGCGCAACCTGTTTGTTTTTTCTATTAGTGCATGCTGTGATCTTCAGTAAATAATAAGGCGCATAGCTTTTTAATGTGCATGATAGTTTTAATTTCTGAAACTGTGTACTTATTGTTGAAGGTCCAAATAAATAAAATAAAAAAATAAAAAAAAGAGAGGTCAAAAAAGGTGAGTGGCGTGGGTAACAATTTGAAGCGAAGCCGAAAATTGTTATTAAAGACGCCACGAGCATTTTTTGACTCAGTTAAGCAAAAAGTATTGTATGCATACTTTTTCTACGACCCCACACTTATTTTCAAATAAAATTGTAAATTTGAGAAATATTCTTAGACAAACACAATTTTATTAATCATCAAGGTCGGGCGGGAGACGTCAAAATTAAAAAAGAAAGCTGCTCTATGGTTTACTGTTCATCAGAAATGACACTTAAAATTAGGTTGGCAGCCATGTATTTAATTAGTCGGCATTTATAATAGGGTCTGAGGTAGTTTATTATATTATGATTTTTTTTTCTTAATACATATATAATATTTATATGGTTTTCTTATGGATACTATTGTCAGAACTGGTCCAAATTATGGACCAGTTCTAACAATAGTATCTCAAAAATACAGTCGAATTGAGAACCTCCTCCTTTTTTAAGTCGGTTGAAAAAGGATACCATATTTTTAGAAGTTCGCTGAAAACTACGCGGCCTCGTGGGAAAAGTTTGTGCTTTCCAACTTCAACTATGATAATTAATTATGAAACAATGCCATAGACAAAGCGAGTCTTATTTAATTACCCGATTAACGTTAACTAGGTACGCATGCCTGGTATTTTATAAGTGGAAAATGACTTATCGCAGATAAGATTGTATATTTTTAGTTTTATCATACAGAGTAAACTAAATTCATTCTCAGATACTTACTGCATATTTTATTTAACTTACAATTTAAGTACGTTTCTTTGCGTACCTGTATAGAACAAAACAGAAATAAACGCCAAATTAAACATTAAAAAATCTACTTTAACCGATTTCTCCGTGATCCCTTCATCAGACCCTGACTTAGAGCCAACGGAACCATCTCGGTTGGCTTGATAGGTATTGAGTTATTCGTCTATTTATCGTGCACATGCTTCATGCAAAATGAGGGGACTACCCTGTCCAGCAGGCTTCGTGCATGATTGGTGCGACAGTATGTCGCCGCGAGATAGATCTCCCGTCCTTCACTAGCTATATTAACAAATGAGGGACGGATAGACTATCTCGCGGCGAGATACTGTCGCGCCCATCATGTGCTAAGCATACAGGTGGCTTAGTAGTTAGTTGTATCTGCTTCAAAATACTTACAATTAAATAGCTAGCTGACAGTTATTTGAAAAATGCGCCAACAGTATGTCGGGCTTAGCTCAGTTTAAGGTTCCGTTGAACGGCTGGACCGACTATGTTCGAAATAGTTTTTTTTAACATACTTTTATTTTTGAGACCCGCGGAATAGTTAAAGGGGGAACCAAAGCTATTTTTAATTCTGTAGTAGCGGTTATCTTCGAAAACACTATCTTTAAAAAAAATCATTCATTTGAGACCCTTATTTTTTAAGAGTCCTATTCATTGATACCTCACACTGTAGGATTATAGTAAAATAAAGAAAACATGCCCAGTTCACGAGTACGATACGCGAAATTTTTTTTTGTATTTTTTATTGTAGGGAATAACAGTTTAACATTTTAAACGTCATTAGTTGTAATTTTAATTTATTGGAATAATTATAGAATGGTAAAGTTACACCTCTTTCTTACTTTGTGTTTGTAATCGTCTATTGGGGCTTGCAAAGCGAGTAGCGATCGACATAAGAAAAACGATTTCATTTAGTTACTTGCCATAAAACAGATTCTAAATGAAATGATGGTCAATGACTTATATTAAATATCAGCAGCAGTATAAGTAAAGTGGGCGAACCCATATGCGAGTCTCTAAGAATATTGTGAAAAGTTTTGCGGCCCGCATTTATTTCCGTCTATTTGTGCCGAGATATTTTTATCGCTTCACTAGAGCTCAAGATATTGTAAAGGAACAAACATTTTTTTCTTGATTCTTTATTCCGTTCAAGACCAATACTTATGTGATTTGGGAAAATATCAAACCGTTAATAATTACACTAACGAGTTGGAAATAGATTTGAGTCAAACGAAGTTTTATTACAAATGTAAATAAATTGTAAGTCTAGTAGGAACAATAAATAAATACTTCCTTAGAATTATAACGTGAGACTCAAACATATTTATAGTATTTTATTCAACTCTTGTTTAAGAGAGGTCAAAAAAGGTGAGTGGCGTGGGTAACAATTTGAGGCGAAGTCGAAAATTGTTATTAAAGACGCCACGAGCATTTTTTGACTCAGTTAAACAATGTTGCATACAATACTTTTTCTACGACCACACATTTAAATAAAATTGTAAATTTGAGAAATATTCTTAGTTAAACACAATTTTTATTATCATCAAGGTCGAGCGGGAGACGTCAAAATTAAAAAAGAAAGCTCCTCTGTAGTTTACTGTTCATCAGATTTTTTTTTTAATCGTTTGGCAGCCATGTATTTCATTAAGTCTTGTATACACGAGGTGTCTTAAAATGCAAAAAACGCACTGTGTGTAAACCCGAATGCGTTTATAGGGAATAGATAATATAGACTTATCTTGACATCTGTAAGGTAGGGGCTTAAAGGTGTGATCACGACCATGGAAATGACAAATAAAAGTATGGGAGTAGAAAAAATATTTATCAAACGGATTACTCGCGTAATTTAAGTTGGATCCTCTAAATGGATCGAAACATGTCGAGCAATTATCGAATTAAAATACGTGAGTAGCCCGTTTGATAAATATTTAAATAAATAAATACGTAGTTATTTCAAGTTCTATCCTTAGTTGAATTCTAACATCGAAAAGTATCAGTTGTTATAATTTAACTTTAGAGTACCTACACCTACAAAGACATATTGCCAATGTCTAGTAGGTACCTACTTTATTAATTTGATAGATGAAATGTACATTTTTCGTTTATGTCAATTTAGTAAAGTACAAAGAATAGGGTTAATTATAGCTCGCGCAAGTGACCACAGATACTCTATATTTTTAATATTTTTATTTAATAAATAAACTTGAATTGTCTGATTAGACTACATATCATCATCATCAGCCGAAAAACATAGGCCTCCCCCAAAGATTGCCACAATGACCGGACTGCGCCACCCGCATCCAGCGGACTCCTGCGCCTGATTATTATAACGAATCCGAAATAAAGAGTGTAATATTTTTCAATCCACAAAACTTTCACATTTCAGCGCCTTTTCGAGAAACAACCTCGTATCAAAAATACAAGAAGAATTTTTTTCACGCCTGACTTTGACCTATAACGATAGACGCGTTCTAAAGATGTTAACCAGCAGAATCTCAAGTGCTACGTTGAAGTTAACACGCGCGCGCAGTCGCACAAAGGACGCAGAACAGTTTTTAAGCTGCTTATACCTTGACAAAAGCAAATATCCTGACCGGTTCTGTTCGCTGTTCGCCATAAAGGTGTTCAGAAGCAAAATGTTATTTTGTTTCCCTAGAGCTTATTGTCCAAGTTGCCACTTGTGGGATATTTTAAATAAAGAGAACGGAATAAACAGGAAATTCTATATTGATGCGGCATAATTATGTATAAGTACGTAGAAAGAGAAGACAACGTATTTGACATTTTAGTGTATTCGGTTTTTTTTATATTATTAAGTTCACAGAATTAGATTTGGATAGAAGAAACAAGTTCATTCATTTGTATGGCGGCCGAGCGTGTCAGATTTTGTACTGAAATTGTTAATGTCTCAGGCCCTTGAGTATTCATATTTTTTTGTGTCGTTGCAATTAATATTACTTAAGGAGGCATTATTAATGTTTTTGTTCACTTCAACTTACAAAATTTGACGCCCGAAAGCTGCAAGCTGCGATTAAAGACGGACAACTCAGTGGATTTCACTGAGTTCATTTGACACGCTAAGTAGATACGTTTGCTTGATCTATGGTATATATGACATCTGTGATTACGTTATTGTAAAAAGCGGCTCATAAATCGTATAAGGTCAAGGTCAAATATCCCGGCCTGGAACCCCATATACGAGTAGGTCGGAACCAGCTTACGTTAACACACATAGAAGGCCGAGTGTAGGTAATAACTTATAAAAAAACATTTCGATCGCGTTTACGTTTTGTAAAAATGTAAACGCGATCGAGCCGTTTTTTTTTTAAGTTTTTACCTACACTCGGCCTTCTGTAACTATCTACACATCGTTTTAACCAAAATGTGTATTCCTATAAAACGTACGTGATTATCAAAACAATCGAAATAATATTGTTATATTTTATTTCGACAGTTCTTTTTCTACTTGTACCTCAGCTGCAGCAGCAGCAGCAGCGGCCTCAGCTGCCAAAGTAAAATTATCACCATAGGTTCTTCTATATCTTAGAATTCTGTTATTTATTTATAACATGATTCAATACTTTACACCCACATGGATAACTTTAGAGGTTATTGTAGTAAAAAGAGGTTAGTTTTGTG
Source organism: Thaumatotibia leucotreta (assembly GCA_025490895.1). Lineage (NCBI taxonomy): Eukaryota > Metazoa > Arthropoda > Insecta > Lepidoptera > Tortricidae > Thaumatotibia > Thaumatotibia leucotreta. Next base: position 4,995 of record JALPQI010023920.1, on the reverse strand, counting down.
GGCACAAATAAATTTGATGATTTACATATAGCATCTGGTCCCAGTAGGTATTAAATAGGCCCGCAAAATTGCATTCTAATATCGGTAAAAGAATATTCTCGAATTAGCAGGTCCACTATTTGCAGATCCTAATAATACTTTCTTTTATAAATAGGGACGTAATTATTTTCTCTATAGAATTAGTATCATTTTAAAACTCAAGGGAGTTACACGCCCACTTGTTGCGTGGCTTGGGTCAAATACACGACAGTCTACGAAAATAAGTGATTAATTATTGAATTAATTCATTTAGCAATTAATGTTTAATCTAATTAAGTGGTTACTACTGTTGCAAATTACGTGCTAGGTTAACCGTGACTTAATAGCAAGGACACAGGAAGATAGAACGAACCTTTCTTGTGTTTTGTATAGATCCTATTGTCTGCGATTGGGAGTCGAAAAAAAAAAATCGGCCAAGAGCATGTCGGGCCACGCTCAGTGTAAGATTCCGTCGTTATTCAAAAACGGCTGGGCCGATTATGTTCGAAATAGTTTTATTTTAAAGGTTCCAAAACGGTCTTGATAGATAGCCAGACAGACAGTCCTAGAACTAAGTACCTAATCTAATATAAGTTTTTTTTTTACTTTCAGAGGTACGAAACCATAAAAAGGTGCACTCATCGATTCACGTTCTTCTGTTTATCTGTTCGTCGGTCACAGCTTTTTTCGCATGCAAACCAAGGCATATTAAAAAGGCGGTTTCACCAAAACTTTACTCTAACAAGATATGTGCAATTTCAGCTGCAGAGAACACATGCGCTTTTAAACTACGGAATTTTATATAATAATACAATAAATGTCTAATATCTCTGGGTATGCACTCTATTGCAGAATTATTATATTCAGACATGAAATCCTCGAAGCACAAGTAGCATTGTGGGGATAAAAGAATTTATAGAGCGCGGAATCTTTTAAAAATCTCTTTATATTAAAGCAATTGCAAGGCAGGTTTCTCAATAAATTGCTTTTAAGGATATTGCTCGCGCTATATAGCGGCCAAAACAGTGCAATAGTAGTAATATTTAAGTAAGTATTTACTTAATACTTGTATTGTCAACTTTCTATGATTTATACTTTATTTGTGCTCATTTTTACTTGATATACCAGTGTTTGGAATACGGAAGATAGAGCAACACGTTGTTTTTTAGCACTAATATTGTAAGTATTATATTTAGCACACATGAACCCCGAAAACAATACACTGTGTTTTGGGCAACCGTGTAAATAATAATACGATAACATTCACTGGATTTGAACTTACAAGTTCAAGATACCATACAACAATTATAATTATAAGTACAATTTGAATTTATAATATTTTATTTACACCCAATGTAAAATGCAACCTGCACAAGTAGGTATAACAACCACTTTATTTGCAAACTTATTGAATATTACCTATTGCAGTTTGGGTTCATGTACATATGAGTTTCTTGTAACCGTTATAATGGCGGGACCAGATCCTGAATTCGATCGATTCATATTGCATTATTTAGTAATGAATTTGTACCTGTTGTAAAAAAAATTGTACCTCTTCCATTTAAAACTATACTTCAAACAGTCTGGTCCCGCCATTATAACGTTATAATGGTGGAACCAGGTCCTGGATTCTGTCCATATTCTGTCGATTCATATTGCATTATTTAGTACTTACTTTGTACTATTTGGTACCACTTGTAAAAAATGAGTACCCCTTCCATTTCAAAATTATATTTGAAATAGTCTGGTTCCGCCAGACCATTTGAACCAGACTATTTGAAGTATAATTTTGAAGAATAAGATCTCAGGTGATTGAAGGCTCATGTCAAAATAAGTTTGATTAGGATGTAGTAAAGGTTGCAATACACTTGTTAATTCATTAAACTTATTTTTTTTAATAACTCAATATAACAGTAAGCGTTAGGATACTAGTTTCTTAGAGAAATGATTATTTTTGACCTAAATAAGCTTCCCTTTAATTTACCCGAAATCAATAAAAACACGGTGTACCTATATGTAAACTTAGATGTTAATGAAGTAGACAATGGTGCTTATTTTTTCTTTGTGTTTTACGGCTACAATTTGCCCGTCCGCCAGAAGCGTTCAACAAGTGTCTAGTCTACTCGTAACTGGCACGTCTGCTCAAAGCTCACGACATAATAACGTCATTGTTTTTTTTGTTTCCGCTGTGCCTTGTGCACGAATATTTATAGGTACGGTCCATTCATCCGTAGTTGTCTTATCTAATAAACAACTTTCTAACCTAAAATTACACGTTTTCTGTTGTAAACTGCTATTTCCTTGATTAAAACTGCCGGACTGCACAAATACATAAATAGGTGTGTGTTTTTACGTTTGATAAATTCGACCAAGAGGCATTAGGTCGGTTCTATGGGTATGAGATATATCTAAATTCGACCTTGTCTCAAAAGCATAAAGTTACACTTACAAGTCAGAGAGTCTTACTTGTAAGTGTAACTTTATGCTTTTGAGACAAGGTCGAATTTAAATATATCTCATACCCACACACCTTATGCTTAAGGTCGGATTTAGCAATTTCTCTGACTTGTAAGTGTAACTTTATGCTTTTGAGACAAGGTCGAATTTAGATATATCTCATACCCACAGAAACGACCTTATGCGTCTCAGGTCGAGATTATATTTAAATATGTTTGAGTCTCACGTTAGTTAGAAAACGTGTACTCTTAGGTTAGAAAGTTGTTTACTAGATAAGACAACTAAGGATGAATGGACTTTACAGTCGACGTAAAAGATATGATTACGGTTTAAGTGCCATAATATATTTTGCATCTTTGTCGTATATAAATCGCTAAATGTTTTATTGTACAATTGTACTACTCATAAGAAAATATGGACAACCGCGCGACTGCTACTTTATTTCAGTTTATTAAGCGTATGTAGAGTTTTGTTTTTTATTCGTTGATTATTTCAGGAATACCTTATATAACCTTGAGCTGAAAAAAATTTTATACCTACTTTTATTGTGAAAAAAATGTAATAATCACATGAAATAAGTATATTTTAGTCACATCCAAAAAACTTAATGATCCTCGTTTTATTTTTGAAGTGTACATACATGTACCTACCTTGTAGTAACGTTGACTTTTGCTTTAAAAGAGATTGCATAATATCGAAGTTTTCTAAAGTATACTTTTATAATCCAGAATTAGGCCCTAAACCGAGTTAAAATGGTTAGGTGTCAAAAAGTATGGACCAGTTAACTCCGTGTTAGTTGATCACTCCTAGATTGAGCAATTCATTTGATTGGACCTAAGTGCGTTCCCATTGTTCGCATGCGTGATGGGATAGAAATAAAAAAAAATAGATACTTTACTAAACTCTTGGGCATCTATGGAATAGATAAAACCCCTTATTCATAAACGCCTGCTAACTTAACAAGCCGCTAATCATGTTTTGTTCCTTTCGGTCATAACAATGTGTCCATAAGAGCAAAAGGGACAACCAATTATTTGCGGCATGTTAAATTTGCAGACGTTTATGAATAAGGGGGAAAGTAGGTAAGCCTGCGTTTACGGAACACTTACTTAACGAAACCCTAGTGGTTTTTCTACTTGGCCTTGATAAACGGAACAATATCATTCTAAAGTAAAATTATAGTATTTTATGCCACCCTTGTTTAAGAGAGGTCAAAAAAGGTGAGTGGCGTAGGTAGGAATTTGAGGCGAAGCCGAACAATTTTATTAAAGATGCCATGAGCATTTTTTGACTCAGTTAAACAATGTTGCATACAACGCCGTGTGCCTGCTATACGGTCACAATTCAAAAATTTTTATTTTTTGTATTATTGCAGATTCGTATTCCAAATAGTTTAATTTACGACCTTATTTCGAGACCCACAGGAAATAAGTTCCATAAGAGCCTTTTTTTCACAAGTGGCTTTATGGTATTGACCATAAATTGTCAGACGATTCCCTGCAGCACGGCCACTTGCCAGTCTGCCGCCCGAGTTCGCACGTAAACCGACGGCATTTTTGAGTTGTGGCTGCATAGCACACGTTTCAAATTCAGTTTTTGAGTTGCGTCTTATACAATAATAGTTAATTAAGTGATTAATACGATGAATCCTTTTAAATATAAAAGGAACAAACGCAATTTGATTGTGTCACAACAGTAAGTATTATAATTGTTATTACAAAATTACCGGCAGGGCACCGAAACTACCACAACGCAGCAAAATTATTAAGCAAATTTCAACTTTGTTCTCTTCAGAGTGCGGTTCAATATGGCTCGAAGATCAGCCAAATTTATATTTTTACCCGTCTGAAGGCATGTTTTCAGAGACTGTGTATGTGGTTAACTAACATGGTGTTGTGTTGTATATAATATTATGTATGTACATATATCTAATACTAGCACACCTTACCGCCAATAACATGTAAATTACTAACTATATTCGGGATGGTGTCATAGTTAATATTGGAATTTCGTTAAATATTATAATAATTGCTTTAATTTTGGAGATATTGATGCCAATATTTAAATCACGTGGAATGTCGTTACTTTGATAATTATACTTAAATTGACTGATTTGTTAATGGTAATCGAATTTTCTTAGTAATGCCTGTATTAAATGTTTTTCGGTGCGTGTCATAGCTATTAAATTTTGTGAAAATGCAATTTTTTATGTGCTTGCAACATTTCGAGGCCTACGAGTAGATCTGCTAAAATACGGAATGCCGCCTCGGACAGTCTCTTTCGCCTCGCGTGACACCTTTATCACAAGCAAAGGATTCACCTGAAGACAGAAGCTTTTCTGGTCTTGATTATGAATTAATGAAAGACATGTTCAAAGGACGTGGAGGAGTATTATTGCACGCTGCTCGAGCTCTACGAGATTCACTACAAACTGTAAGCGATTTTAATTTTTCCGAAAGTCACTCGCAAAAAGACAAATTACATTTGCCTAGGAGTCCACAACTAACACATGTTCCGATT
>JALPQI010023919.1:0-18969 GCA_025490895.1 Thaumatotibia leucotreta | reverse complement strand
TAAACGAGGGCGTTTAGTAATAAAAGGTAGATAATCCTTGCTCTTATCATACAGAGTGTTTTTTTTATGCGTTAAATGGGACATGGTACTTGGGACATTAATAGAAACTGTCTGATATATAGGCTTTTGTTAATGTCGATTTTTTTTGTTTTCATACACTGTAAAATGTAAATGAAATGGTTAGTGTAGATAACCTTAAGTTATCATAAGTAATTTTTCATAACAAGTGCGTCAAAAAACGTACGAAAAGTTTGTTTTTTCGCACTAGTTAGGAAAAATAAGTAACATTAGGGTGCAATATAGGTTGCACTTCATTTGTTAAGTCACTAAACTTATTTTTTTAAATTAAGAGTTAAGAAACTTTGGCCGTGTGGTGACGGCAGTAAACATTTGTCACCACCCCAACTCCTCCTGGTGTCATAAGAGTCGACTAAAGGATTGAAGTGTCACTGCCCATTATTTGATAAAATATTGATGATGGGCAGCAGCGTTATCATAGTGGACACATTACTGCGATCGCCAATCCGCTTGCCCAACGTGGCGATTATGGGCATTTACCTCCTAATGCGTCTATACGCATAGTTAATAGAAGAGGCCTACGTCCAGTGGACTATCATAGATGATGATGATGACTCTAATTTTTGATTCCTGGCTCCAAAAATATGAAAAACATCATGAATATGGCTTATTACATTCTCTTGCATTGCTAGTAAGGAATCGTCACTTAATTTAATAACGATTCCGCAATAAATAGCAATGGCGATGTTAAGGAGCGCTGACCAAACAGAAACTAATGAAACGTGGGGCCCCTTAATCAAGAGAGCGGGGTTAGGGCGGCTACTAACGGGCGATCGGTAAGCGACACGATTAAAAAACGCAAAACGCAGTCATCATCATCTCAGCCATAAGACGTCCACTGCTGAACATAGGCCTCCCCTCTGGACTTCCATATGTACCGGTTAGGTGCGACCTGCCTTCATAAGGTCGTCTGTCCATCTTGTGGGTGGACGTCTTACGCTGCGTTTGCCTAGCCGTGCTAGCTGTGTCATTCTCAAAATTTAATGCTTGAGACAATAGTACATTTCGATACAAGTATAAAAAAATTTTTTTTTCGAAGAGTGTGAAAGTTAGAGCTCGTGTGAAACGAGGGCGACAATCACCCGAGTTAAAAAGAAGTTTACATATACACGTGTATCGAACGAATTTTTTCATAACAAGTGCTTTAAAAAGAGAAATTTACGCACGTGAAGCGTGTCATTCGCACTTGTGTCGTAATGTATTATTTTGGTCTGTAGATTGTGTAAGTATACAAAGTTAGGAAGGATAGGTACCTTCTAGAAAGTATACCGTTTGTTAGTAGAAAACAAATTATATTAATTATCCAATGGAATTCAACTTTGCACCGATAGAATGAAATAATGTATATAGCAGACCTTTTTAATGACAACTCCCATCTATGTTGGATTTTGGTCCATTTTGACGCATAGTCCTTTGTTTACTCAATTGTTAAGACGCTCGCGTACGGCCTGCCTAACCTCACCCTTGTGTCAGGGATTGGATTTAGAGAATTTATGTGTGCCTGTGTATTGAGGCTGCAGTGTAATTACTTCATTTTGTGTGTGTCGAAACAACAGTGTCTTTGCCGAGATACCTTACAGTAACCATCAGCATATGCGTGTTTTTTAGGGTTCCGTAGTAAACTAGCACGTTCCATGTGCAGCTAAAATCGATAGTGTCACCTCTCACGTGCAAATTCTCGCACAAAATTTTAAGCATAACCATGACGTCATATTTTTCAAAGAAATTTGACTATTATTTCGTAGGTCCCAAAACTAAAAATACGAAGTCCTTTTCTTTAGCCCAGTGCTATTATTTAACTTGACTGAAAAATAGAATGGGTTTAAGAGGTTAACATGTCGATTATTGGCTTATTTACGATATTATTAATACATACCAATATACAAGTATTAGTGAAAATTCCTTCCATTTAAATGAGAAAGCATTTCTTTGAGAAAATATCTCTTCAAGAAGTCTTAATCTTTACGAAAGTCGTAACTGCTACTAAAATTGTATTCATTTACGACGTTTTTAAACTTGCCTGTAAAATACTCCATTACTTATTCCTTTTGGGAGGGATGTATTATCATAGCTTCCCTTAGGATTTTGTTGGTACATATATAAAATTATGAGAATTGTTTGTATATCATCTTAATCATCTTTCTTGGGTCTGTGATTTAGACGTAGCTAAATATGTACAGGAACTTTGCACACGAATCGTCATAGAATCACATTTTTTTTAAACAAACCTAAAAACTTGTGGGGGGCCTACCCACGCTACTTCCGGTACGTGGCCGCTACTCAACAACCTTCCCGCCCCAACGGCCATCGGTTCTACGCGCAATGTGCCCCGCCCACTGCCACTTCAGTTTAGCGATTCGGAGAGCTATTTCGGTTACTGATGACCTGGTGAAGGTCGCAGGAGTCCGCTGGATGCGGGTGGCGCAAGACCGGTCTTTGTGGCAATCTTTGGGGGAGGCCTATATTCAGCTGTGGACGTCATTCGGCTGATATGATGATGATGATGGAAAAACTTGCATTATTCCATAATCACGCAGTTTTAGAACACAATCTTGGTTTTAATTACGAACTTAGAATGTTAAACCTTGAGTTCTCACACATTTTTTGAGTTCCGCAGCCAAAATGGCAAAAACGGAACCCTTATAGTTTCGCCATGTCCTCCGCAGCATAGCTCAGTGGCCGTTAATACTAGAAATCTGCAATTTGGTACACATATTAATCATGCCAACAAAGTGGTACAATAAAAACAATAAAAAAAATGTTTTCGGGTACCTCCCCACCTGGTGAAGTGGGGATGATTTTTTTTTAATTTGCTGTAATCTTATAGTGTGGGGTAGTGTTAGGTTCAGCAGTGGAAGTTTTTCGGCTGATATGATGATGATGATATAACATTGTGAGAATTATATTTAAAACTTTCACGATTATCACTAATATTTTAAAGACGCAGGCAGACACTGTTTGCCTGCAACCACGGGTGTAACGTCATGCCCGAAACGTCAGGATATGGGCGATCAGAGGCGATTAACACCCGTTTGTCTTTAAAGTTATGAGAATTGTTTGTACATCATCGAAATCTCCGCATTTCGAAGAGTTGGAAGTAACAAACTGCGACCATAATATAACATGGACGTCTAACGCCAGCTCAAAAATGCCCCCAAAACCAATTGTTCAATTGTGCCAAGATGGGCAGGACATAGCGCTTTTATTAACACCGCGCATATTTCGGCGCAACATCTTTGACAAATGTTTATAGAATATAGCCAATCAAAACTTTGATGGACCAATCACAACTATTATTAAATGGCGGCTTAAGATATTATAGGTTGATATTGAAATTCATTGCCGTGATGCATTGAACAAGGAGGTGACACTTGTCAACTAAAATTCAGGACCGTTTGTGAAAGGCAATTTATTATGGCGTGCGGCTTCCATGTTTTATTTGTTCATAGGTAACAAATGTATTCTTACTGTCGCCACCATCGCTTTAGTCACTTCGTATTCCAACAATCTGGACTCGGAAAATTTTATTTCAAAAGCCACGGGCTAAAACATGTATCTTTTAAGAAGATTATAAGTATACACTGGTAACTTAATTATTAATTTGCTCTTAATGTTTACATTATGAAAGGAAAAAATGAATTCATAAGGTATTCTGCTCTACCAGAATTTCTCATTTTCAGACTAAGCGGTATTTTATGTTTTACATTCTGTCATTTTTATTGAAGCATAAAAAGTAGATGAAAGGTATTAAGAAGGTAAAAATATTGGCTGCGTGGTGACGGCAGTAAGAATACATTTGTCACCACCCCAACTCTTCCTATGGGTGTTGGAAGAATCGCTCCCATATTAAATTAGTAAAAACCTATTTATATGTCATGATTCCTGCGACCATATATAACATGGACGTCTAACACCAGCTCAAAAATGCCCCCAAGATCAATTGTTCAATTGTGCCAAGATGGGCAGGACATATTGCTTTTCTTCACACCGCGCAACATCATTGACAAATGTTTATAGAATTTTTTATTATTTATTTTTATTGTGTTATAGTTATTTTGTAAGTTAGTTATATCTAATGTCATCGTTTTTCTGTAAATAGTTAGCTACCTATATATGTAAATAAAATTGTGCGAATATATCCAATCAAAACTTTGACGTACTCAAGCACAACTATTTTTAAATGGCGGTTTAAGTTTTTATAGGTTTATGTTGAAATTCATTACCGTGATGCTTTGAAGAGGGGGTGACACATGTCAACTAAAATTCAGGACCGTTTCGAAAGGCAATTTAGTATGGCGTGCGTCTTCCATGTTTCATTTGTTCATAGCTTGATTCCTATTTTTTTTATAATTATCCTACTCTTTGTTTTAGATATACCTACTTATTATGTTATACATATGTCACCGTAATATTGTAAATAGCGTTAAATTATAATTTACCTAGCGAAATTGTAAACTATCGAAAGATTGTCAACTGCGCCATATTGTTTCCAATTTAACGTATTATTTTTCGTTAGATTATAATCTGTCGACCTGAAACCGTCACATTGTGAAATAGCTATCTGATTGGTCGGTCTTAAATATGGCCGCTCTGTGTATTTGCCATAGAGTTAGAAATCAAACACAGGTGTCAGTGAAATAAAAGACACGCTCTTATAGTTTTGATATTAATTATATACTTATGTGTCACCATAATAATTATAAATAGGTACCATTGGATTACAATCTCACTCGCGAGATTATTAACTATTGAAATATTGTAATTCGTAAAGTAGGTTTATTGAACGTAAACAAACTTACAATTTAACGGATTGAATTTCGGTAAATTATAATCTGACGACGCATTATGCAGTTTTGGTTGAACGACTGCAACTCTGTGTACCCGGCGTCGTCATTAATTTCAATGGATAAATTACCGAGAGCTTCGAATTGCATATTTTGATATAGTCAAACCATGGCTTGTGTCCATACTTCATACCGCTGTAGTGTATTGTGGTATTGTTGTGTATTTTCTTGACTATTGTACTGTCATTATTAGACTCATAGTAAACTTAATTACAAAAACATAACGTCCAGCGTAATATTTTTACTTTTAGTCACACAACTGGAAATGCATTCCGATTCGAAAGAACTTTCGATTCTTACTAGAAAAATGTTTTTTATTTGTGAATAAGTACAACGGCACACGGTGTTTAAGTCGTTCAACCGAGGTGCATTTCGATGTATGTTATAATTACAATTCACATTTTGACGGTTTTGCGTCGACAGATTATAATTTACCGAAAATGAATCCGTTAAATTGTAAGTAGATACCTATGTTATGCCTCCACTACACGTCTGCGGATGGGTCCGCGGACGTCGGCATATGCATCCGCAGACGAATCTTCACCAACCATCTACACGTCCGTTGATCGTTCAGTCTGAGTACAATCTCGTCAGACGCTACACGCGAGAAAGATGGACGTTGAAACTGTTGCAGCCGCACCATGATTTAAAAAATAACCTATTTTATTGAGCCCGTTTACAAGCGCCAGTTACGTAATGCGTCATGGGCATCTTATTAAAATACATAATTAATTACTTTAACTATACATTTTTTTTATTGTCTTGGTGGTAAACCAGGAACTTGCAGGCATGCATTCGCATTGGTAGACGGCGGCCGACTGACGGCGCGTCGGACGTGTGGTCGCGATGACGGGCGCTCGCCCTTGAGCCCTTTGAACCAGGCCACAAAAACCGACAACAAACGGATCTGTAGCGGACGCGTCCGCGGACATCAAAATACCTACCGCAGATGACCATATCAGCCCCTCAACACGTCCGCGGATACATCCGGCGATGACGTCCGTGGACCCATCCGCAGACGTGTAGTGGAGGCATTACGGATTGCAATCTTTAGATAGTTTATAACCTCGCCAGTGAGATTGTCATCTATCGGCATTTAGCAAAGCATGTATTTTATTTGACAGTCACTTGTGTTTGATATCTAACTCTATGGAAAGTAAACAGAGAGGCCATAGAACTGACCAATCAGATAGCCTTTTGACAATGTGACGGTTTCTACTCGACAGATTATAATCTAACGAAAAATAATACGTTAAATTGGGAATAGTATGACGCAATTGACAATCTTTCGATACTTTACAAATTCGCTAGGTAAATTATAATCTAACGATATTTACAATAGTACGGTGACACATGCATATACAAATACATACTTTCTTTTTTTTTTTCAGGTAAATCGGTAAATTATTCTGCTTCACCCGTGTCTACATCGCTGGCGGTAAGTAAGGCTGGTTCACAGATGTCATATATACCATAAATCAAGCAAACGTATCTACTTAGCGTGTCAAATGAACTCAGTAAAATCTACTGAGTTGTCCGTCTTTAATCGCAGCTTGCAGCTTTCGGGCGTCAAATTCTGTAAGTTGAAGTGAACAAAAACATTAATAATGCCTCCTTAAGTAATATTAATTGCAACAACACAAAAAAATATGAATACTCAAGGGCCTGAGACATATTTAAAATCATAGGCAAGTAACAACTTCAGTACAAAATCTGACACGCTTGCTCGCCATACAAATGAATGAACTTGTTTCTTCTATCCAAATCTAATTGTAATCAAGTGTGAGAGAACCTTAAAAATAAGATCTCAGACGACTGACCGCTGCTGACGGCACATGTCAAAATAAGTAACATTAGGATGCAATAAAGGTTGCACTACACTTGTTCAGTCAATAAACTTATTTTTTTAATAACTCAATAACAGTAAGAGTTAGGACACTAGTTTCTTAGAGAAATTGATTATTTTTGACCTAAATAAGCTTCCCTTATAACGGAAATCAATAAAAACACGGTGTATAAGTTTGTACATTTGGATCACGTTTCTGATATAGCTAACAATTCGTAGGCTGGTAGAGTCAATGACGCTGAGCAAGTTCCACCACATTTCTCCAAATGTTCCAAAACGTATGAAGCGTTGTTCCCACTGTTCCCAAAAATATATAAAAATCTGGTAACAAGAAAGGAACGTTTCATACAAACATTTGGGACATTTTGGGAATTGCACAGAGACAGAATTAACTAATTAAAATCGATAAAAGGGTGAATTTTGGTGACATCATTTTTCTCGAAGTTTCTAAACGTCTCAATATTATACTTCGGGGTGCGCCAAAGTATTTATAAAATTGCAACTTAGATTATTGGAACTCCGAAAATTTTTCTTATACAATTTAACTTCATAATGATCGGTATTTAGAATAATCTTTGTTCATAATCATCATCACATAGAATTATTTATGTTCATAATATTGTTTTTCATACATATTTTTAGTACTAACTTTTATGTTTATATAATTTTTCACTATACTTATTTTATGCTATATATTCTAATGTTATAGGTATTTATATTTATCTGTACGGGTTTTATGTATGAATTATTTTTGTTTAATTAAATATAAATCGTACTATTACTGTAAACTAGCTACCTGCACAAATCAGGTTGTGGCAGAGTAGGTACTGTACTAAACGGGTTCCCTCTAAACTTTTTTTGTCCGAAACGCTTAGGACATAACAGACTTGGTATAATCTATTTTGGCATCAACTTAATGAGACAGAAACATCACTTGGCTTAAATAACAATATTTCGAATATTATTTTGTCCGAGATTACGCCGAGTGGTATAAGACAGAAATTAGATTTGCATTTTTTTTTGGGCATGTAGCCACATGTTCGAAACTTGCCTTTTTCGTCAGGCAGAATTTGCTGTGAGGGTGAAAATTTCTGCAGTGAGCGAGCGAAGCGAGCGAACAAAACCTTCCGGGGCTGATCCGACTCGGATAGGTTAGGTTAGAAGACTAAGGCGGGAGCTTTGCTCCCGCCTTAGTCTTCGAGGTTATTTTTTTTTTAGCAACCTAGAAAGTACTCAGCTCAGTAACACAGTAAGTAACGTATAGAATATTACTACTACCTCGATTAAATTGAGAGGTTGTAATTATTCCTTCTCTGTTATGCTAAAACAAACTATGCCGATACTTTTTATGCACATCCAGATTATGCCTCATCATAAATAGGAGCATCGAAATTATGCTCGAATAATATTCGAACAACTCGAAATCTGCCACAAAGAAATATGCTAAAGTTGAGTATGTCACAACAGTTTTCTGCACAAAGCCCATTATGACTACATAGTTTGTTATTCATAAAAGAATTATACCACAACAGAGTGAACCTAATGGGAAAATGTTTATAAATAAACAATTTATTTCAAATAACTTTATGAGTATAGATTAATCTACTTGACGACTTTAGGAGGATAAAATTTCGAAATAAAAATCGTTATGAACATTGTAGGTAGAAGTATAATTTTTAGTAAGAAAAAAAGTATGAGAAAAATTTTTCGGAGTAATGATGATTATGAGTAAAAAACGGTATTAGTAAAAATATTCGAAGAAAAAATTGTATAAGTGCCAATATGGACCCTATACTTCGTCATTGTGCCTCCTTCAAATGACAAAGTAGCTCATTGTAACGAATACAAACTTCAGCAAAAATTATGCCACCAAAATTAGGCGGTTGAAACGCTCAGATATTTACCCAAAAGCTGCGACCATATATAACATGGACGTCTAACGCCAGCTCAAAAATGCCCCCAAAAGCAATTGTTCAATTGTGCCAAGATGGGTAGGACATAGCTCTTTTCTTAACACCGCGCAAATTTCGGCGCAACAACTTTGACAAATGTTTATAGAATATAGCCAATCAAAACTTTGATGAACCGATCACAACTATTTTAAATGGCGGTTTAAGTTTTTATAGGTTGATATTGACATTCATTACCGTGATGCATTGAAAAGGGGGGTGACACTTGTCAACTAAAATTCAGGGCCGTTTTTGAAAGGCAATTAAATATGGCGTGCGGCTTCCATGTTTTATTTGTTCGTAGCCCAAAAGCTTCTAATAAAAATTATGTTGATCAAGTGTCATGGATACACAAATGGTCTGATTCAAGCAAGTTACCAAAGCAGGGTTGTCTGAACAGTAACTTCTACAACTTGTGCTGATAACTAGCTAGGGTTGTCACTGAGACCATTTTATTGGCTTCTAATTCTGAATAAACTTTATCTTATCGAACGGCTCATTCATGATTATTATGGTGATATTTTTCTAGCACAATCGATTGACAAATGAAACAACGACACTATGCTTAGGTATCGATGGGAACTCTTCTTTAACCCCAGAAAAATGCATGTTTGTATGTATATGTAAATTCTTTATTGTACACAAAACACAGGCAAAAATACACATTTTTACAAAAAAATTGACAGGTACAAATGCGAACTTCTAGTTAACCTTTGAGCAAAGGAGTCGTCTATATGAAGCAAAAGATAGACAAACATACCGTGTGCAGTAGAGAATGTATTTGAGTAATACCAAAAACTTAACTGTTGTTGTACCAACTAAGACAAACTCATACATCCAATACACATATAATTAAAATATATATAATACATAGTACACACCAATGAATAGAATACTCGACCAATTCGCAAAATGTCGGAGAGCCACAACTTTCTCAGATTGCTTTTGAATGACGCTACAGACTGGGACTGTCTGAGGGACAATGGAAGCCCATTCCACAATTTCACAGCACGCACCAAAAAAGATCTAGAGTAAGTACGCGACATATTACACGGCAAAGCAAGAGTTAGGTTAGCACTTAAACGTAATCGGTGATTACTACCGTCAGCTAAATAAACAAATCATTGGTCTAAGGCGACCAGCGGCGAGCGAATCCGTGAGTTGGAGCGGGATGCCGATATGGGTACGAGAGGGAGCACGTATGGTTTTCCGCTAAGCCGGTCACCTTAGACCAATGTCGTGGCCGGGCCATTAGACCCCTTTGGCTTTTGGGACCGTAAAAAGACAGCCATCTTTAAAGTATTTTTGCTACTCCCATACTTTTATTTGTTATTTACATGGTCGTGAACACACCTATAAGCCCCTACCTTACAGATGTCAAGATAAGTCTATGTTGTCTATTCCCTATAAATGCATTCGGGTTTACACGCAGTGCGTTTTTTGCATTTTAAGACACCTCGTGTATCCAAGACTTAATGAAATACATGGCTGCGAACCTAATTTTAAATGTCATTTCTGATGAACAGTAAACCATAGAGGAGCTTTCTTTTTTAATTTTGACGTCTCCCACCCGACCTTGATGATTAATAAAATTGTGTTTGACTAAGAATATTTCTCAAATTTACAATTTTATTTGAAAATAAGTGTGTGGTCGTAGAAAAAGTATTGTATGCAACATTGTTTAACTGAGTCAAAAAATGCTCGTGGTGTCTTTAAAGGTGCGTTCAAACCAAAAGAGCATTCGCTGTTCTAACCCCCCACTCTACGAAATTCGATCATTACACAAAACGTGATTGGTTGATTTCGTAGAACAGCGAATGCTCTTTTGGTTTGAACGCACCTTAATAACAATTTTCGGCTTCGCCTCAAATTGTTACCCACGCCACTCACCTTTTTTGACCTCTCTTACAAGGGTTGCATAAAATACTATAAATCTGTATGCATTTGAAACTGTCTGCTAGTGCCAACCCTGCTAACTTCGATCTAGTTTGATCCAGTTAAAACCGGCAGTAACCAATTAAAACGAGTACGAACTTCCCCCGTCCACCTTTTGTGACGTTTTCGTGAAGGTTCCCAAGAAAATGTAGGTACCTGAAAGTTTTGTATGAAGAGTAATTAAAAAGGGTAATCTTTGAAGCGGAGTGACTAATTGTTTTTGTCGTCGTTTTATTAGTTTTAATTTATGGAGTGTTTTGTGTTAAGGTTATAATTCTTTTTTGTCTCCAAAAGTTGTGCCCGAGTGGTGATTTTTGTGATACTAGGCTGAACCACACCGGAAGCGTGTGCGTGGCGTGCGGGTTGTAGCGTATGTAAATGTCATATTAGATGCCACACCGCTTGCGTGGAGTGATTCTCTGTGATATCCTTTAACTTGCATACGGTGTTTCCGGACCGTTACGATCTTCAAATCTTCAAGAAAATATCGTATTCCCATCTTAAAGGTCGGCAACGCACTTATAATACCGCGGGTGTTGCGGGTGTCCATAGGTGACGGCGATCGCCATCCGGCCGGCTGATGAGTAGCATCAGGCGATACGTCTGCTCGCTTAGCCGTGTGGTGACGGCAGTAAGAATACATTTGTCACCACCCCAACTCCTGCGGGTGTCGTAAGAGCGGCAGCGTCATCATAGTGGACACATTACTGCGATCGCCAATCCGCTTGCCTAGCGTGGCGATTATGGGTATTTACCTCATAATGCGTCTATAGCTATACGCATAGTTAATAGGAGAGGCCTACGTCCAGCAGTGGACTATGATCGACTGATGGTGTGATGTATGTGTGATACGTGAGCTTGCTTGCCTCCAATTCCATAAAAAAAATACAGTTAAATCGTGTGAAAAAACCTCCTTTTGAAGTCTGTTAAAATTGGAGTATTACTTTGTACAATTTATTGCACATTGGGCGTCATTAGGTTATCTAGGTAACATAGAAATAATCCCCAACCCAAATTATAACGTAATCCCACTATTCGCAAAATTAAATCCCCCTTTATAATAAACAGACGAGACTAAGGGAATTTTTGAGCAGCCATACACTTGGTTTATTTAATATTAAACAGACGTTTGAGGGCTTAGGGCGTCTCTTACACCGTAGCGAGCAAAACTGAAGTTGTCACTCCGCGTTGCCGAAGGTACTGATCACATGATCACATCGCAGAACTAAAAAAAATAATATAAAAAGAAATAAAACTACGGAAAACGGATAAACACGCATATATTACGACGTAATTGAATTTAACTTCATCCCAACGTTTCAAACCTTTCAGGATTCGTGGCACAGAATTAGATTTGGATAGAAGAAACAAAATCATTCATTTGTATGGCAGCCGAGCGTGTCAGATTTTGTACTGAAGTTGTTACTTGCCTATGATTTTAAATATGTCTCAGGCCCTTTGAATATTCGTATTTGTTTGTGTTATTGCAATTAATATTACTTAAGGAGGCATTATTAATATTTTTGTTTTGTTCACTACAACTAACAAAATTTGACGCCCGAAAGCTGCAAGCTGCGATTAAAGACGGACAACTCAGTGGATTTCACTGAGTTCATTTGACACGCTAAGTAGATACGTTTGCTTGAACTATGGTATATATGACATCTGTGGTTCGTGGTCTGCGGGCGGGATGAAGTTAAATTCAATTAATATTCGCGAGTTTACCTGTTTTCCATAGTTTTATTTCATAAGTAATCCTCGCGGTAACTATTTGTGCCATTGTTTCAAAGTTGTTCTCCCACTTTTTTGTTACAGGTATATTTTATATATTTATTTTTTTTTGAGTAGGTAGGTACTTTTGTTTTGTTGTTAAAAAGTATGAAGTACCTAACGAAATGTAAAAAAACCTAGGAACTACATATTTCTCCTAAAAGAGCTCGTAATTCTGAGTGGAAATGATATTAAAAGATGTAAATTAAAAAAAAAAGTGGGTGGTGGGGACAACTATGAAAAATGGCACATTTAAGCGAACACACATACCGTTGGGCCGCCGTAAAGCATACCACAATATGTAGTAGCAATTAGGTACCTATCTTGTTACGCGTCTAAAAAAACCCTAATAGAAAAATACGCGCTATTGTCAGAAATAAATGTAGGTACATTTTTGAAATAATGATTCTGAGATCTTTGTAACTCGATAGGTTTGGATGATTTTTCAAAAATCGCATCAACGCCATTTAGTTTTGCGCCAAAAAAAATTCAAAAAACGAAAACAGTTTTTTCTGTTTTGCGTATATTTAATCAGTAATCACATTTCGACGTTTCGAACCCTTCACAGCGCCCTGTGATCCACGGGTGACGGGCGTGTTGGGATGTAATTAAACTAATTAATTAACGCGATTTCGTTTACAGTTTTATTCCAACAGAAAAAATAATATAATTATTAATTACGACACAGTGCTCAGCGCGGTGTTACAGAAACTTAACATGCTAATTAATAAATTAATAACTCATTAAGTTTAAGTATATATGATTAATCTGAGATCAAAATGTACCGCCGGGGAGGAAAATAAGATAAAGTTTATTTAGAATAATTCTACAATTTTCATTCTTTAACTTAACACCCGGCGACACACATGTGACCGAAAAAACTGTACTCCTATGTCAGTGACACACATACGTGATCAAAGTAATCTTATTCTTATGCCATTAGCATTGATCAAGTCACTCCTATGCCAATGGCATAGAAATACGAAAGTTTTTGACACAAGTGCTGTGTCGCCGGCATAGGAGTACAATCTTTTCGGTCACACATGCGTGTCACTGGCATAGGATTGCTATCAGCTAATTTCGATCGGCATAGTATTAAAACTTAGTGAAACAGTACGTGTTAAATTACTAGCTGTTGCCCGCCAGTGTACAGTCGGGTTCGAAATTGCATGGACAGTTTATGAATGAATTCATTCATAAATCGTCCATGCAATTCTGAACACTGGAAGATGTAACAATAACAACACTGTACACACACATTGTTGTTACATCTACCAACTTAATGGGAGATATATATATTTTGCCTTGTTCTACCTATCTACCACTCTCAGTCTAATGGCTGCCTTTTCCTGCGAGCGTAACGGACTCATTAATGGCTCCGTTTAACTTACACCACTGGTGTGACTTACAGCCGTCAACTACATACTAGCACTTAGCCAGCGATGAACGTGAAACGAAGCAATTAATGAGTCCGTTCCGCTCGCAGGGCATAAAAACTACCTATTTTTCAAAATCTTATGATGACGAACAATTCTCCATACGTTTTACGAAATTAAAATTGTCAATTAATTCGTTTGAGTGCGTTTCGTGCTAAAGTTTTTGGGTATGTCATGATATTATGTCAGCTTTGACAAATTGCCAATGACACTAGTGACAGATGCCGATGCCGGCAGAAATAGTGACAGTTTTCGCGGTATTTTGTTCGTGTCGGATGGTAAAATGGTATGGTATATGATATTATAGATAAAGCGCTAATGCAATAGTGTTGATGTATCTATTTTCCGCTTCTACTGATTCCTACGTATTTTTGCATTTCTTTCTTACAGTTTGTCCAGATTGTACGCAGGCGTTTTTGTGATAATCGCGAGATATCGAGTAACGCACATACAAAAAAAAACAGTTCAATCGGGAATCTCCTCCTTTTTCGAAATAGGTTAAAAAAGAGTGCAATGACCCCACAATCAGCCAAATACATTCAAATAACGGCCATCTTGAATTTTTCCAATTGTTTTTCTCGTCTGTTGACACATCTTTAATGAAAAGCTAACTCTGAACTCTGAAGGCGCTAGAAATTATAATTAGCTGACAAATATTTGTCGAGGACCCCTTGGATGTTTTTTGTTTCTGTTCGCTATTGGATTTTTTTGAAGTTCGATCCGGTTGGAGGGAGCAATTTTTTTTTATGTTGAGGTAATAAAATGTTTATTAGCTGTCGTATTTTCTGTGACAATTATAGTTTAGCTTCGCTATAAAGTCGGTATTGGATGTTCCAAAATATTGAATCTTCTCTTTCGAATCATTACCATGCGTAGGAAATATGTTTGGTTTTTTTTCTTGTTTGTACTATTATTTTTATTTGATGACGAAGTATGTTGCGGATTATTTATACATAAAATAAATAAGTATCATGAAATTAATGAAACTATCTTATCTTAATCTTACACAAATCGACTTAGTCCCAGTGTTAAGGTGGAATGTCACGGTCAGCTAGGCACTACAACGCCAATAGATGGCGTTATAGTGCCTAGGTGGCGCGAATTCTACGTATTTTTATATTTTATGTATGATAATAGAAATATTTTTAATAAGTAATATGTTTGCCGCAAATAAACTGCTGTTTCTAATGTAGCCAACTAAATTTTAGGTGAGGTTTAATTTACAAAATAAGTTTATTTGAATAAACACGAAACGCTGCCGCGGCTGCGCAGTATGCACACACACATTCAAACCCTTATTCGTTTACGAAACCGATTGCTTATTTCGTAACGTGTATTGAACTTGGATTAGGCTAGTTGGATGACCGTCTGACGCACATTCATTAGGACCAAGGTTCAAATCTCGTAATTTCAATACATTTTTTACTTTACATTACATGACTTTTTATTTTTTTTTAATGATACTTTATACCTATAATTACAATTTTTTCAGTAATGAATAAATAACCTGTGGCCTATACCACAAAACTTTACAAGCGTATAATTCTACAAAATTGTATAAATTCCAAAACAAATATTTTTTGTCAATTTTGTAGATTTGTATGCTTGTAAAGTTTTGTGGTATTGGTCCCTGAACTACCAACCTAGGTTTAATTTTGGTGACCTTATATATTTACTCACCAAAAACGTTTTCAGGTGATGTTACGGCATCCAGTTCCGGTATTTTTTGCATGGTCAATCTGAAATAGCCTATACTACTAAAAACGGGACTGGATGTCCTAACCTAATAGGTGTCCAATGAGATTGGGACGGAATCTATTCGATGACTTCAGTTTTCATATGTAGATATAATTATATTAGGTATTTGTAGTCATTTTAATTATTAGATTCTTTCCCATTCTAATCACGCGCGGAATACATGGATAAAGAAAACATCAATTTATAAATTCAGTGTTTTATTTACATCATATCATATTATTTTCATTTATTATTTCTGTTTTACGTTTTTCTGGTTTTATACATGGATATAGGAAGATTGCTTGACGTTGTGTGTGTTGCTCGGAAGTGAGCTTGACGCATCTACACATATTGTGACACCTGCAGTTGGCCCTGGATCTGAAATCAGAATACTCATCGTCAAAATGGTGTATGATGATTACTGGAATAAAAAATACATTTCAGCTTTGTCTAGTTAGGTGGTGGTGAACTTGACTGCGAAGTTAGGGAGGGAACCTGGGTTCAAAACAGGTTCAGTGAGTATCTACAAAATGGTTATATTTTTACGAAATATCATTTGATATTCACAAGTGCTTTACGGTGAAGGAAAACATCGTGAGGTAACCTGCATACACCTGCGAAGAATTTCAAGGCTGTATGTGAAGTCCCCAACAAGTACTGGGCCAGCGTTGGGACCACGCAAAATAGGCACGTTTGATGTCGAGTTGCGGAAAAAAATGGCCAGGATACAATACAATACAATAAGTTATATTTTTAAAAGTTCAAGGCCTGGTACTCATGATCCCTCGGGAAACTAACGTTTCCGGTATTTATGTAAAAAAAATATTATTCTTATAATATAATATACATATATTACTATTTATCTACATGTCAAGTTTCCTTATTCCAATCCGATGAGCAGTTGTTGCGAAACAATAAACATCGAAACATTTTTGTTATAATAATAGTGGAAATATATAATAAAAAAACTGTTTGAATACTGGGAGGAAAGATACCCAGCAAGTCAGCCTCTGCAGAACTTACCTTTTAATTTCTCCGTAATATAGTATCATTTCTCCAAGGCTTCCCTTACAAGTTTTTTTCAGGCCCGAGTATCGGTGGTTTTTATAGCCTTTCCGGGACGTTTGTGGCTAAATAATATACAAACTTATAATAAATCTTCATGTAAATCACTGCACGCTATGAGATATTTCAAACAATCGTAGGCAATTTAGCATCAATTCGGATTTGTAGGTATAAACAAATGGTAAAACGATAAAGTACTGCCGGTGATTTAGAATCAGAGTGACGTTTGAATTTAGTGTTGCCTTGCCAAATGGGTTTTACGTTCAGTTCCACAAGACTATCATTTAGTACATACATCTATTATAAAAACATTCAATGTAAGAAATCCATCTTGTAGTATAGGTATAAACGTAACTGGTATGTATAAGTATATTTTCTATAATAAAAGGTATTTCGTTCGGCTTTTACGTGGGGATATGGCCTATATGGCAACATTAGCAACGCTTGCGTTTGATATTGTTGAAAAATATAAACTGCACGAAATGCGTTAGGGCAGAGCGGCAACGTAGCATTTTCAGCCAACTGGCAACGTCGCTTTCTAACGCACACATCGAACGTACGATTGGTGTATGACACTGTCGTCGTTGACCCACATATTGACAAATCTTCATTAAAATATAGTACTAATTTAAGCTATTATTCGACCCTTTATATTACAGAAACATAATTTGCCGCAAACAAACATAAAAATGATTGTCGATTTAAGTGATTTCATTGTAAAACTATGCTCCATTTACCCATATTTGAATAAATACATTAGTATGAAAAACGAACCACCTTAAGCTCAATTAAAGCTTGTGTTGAAGGTACTAAGCGACCATATATGTATCTGGGTCAATCACTTTTTTATGTCAATCGTTGCCATGGTTACGTTCTCCTGGGTCACCCTTAAATTCACAGTTTAATAGCATTAAAACTAACAAAACTTTTAATTTTTTGATAGTAATGGGGCCCTTACGAGGTGGGTTACACACTTATTATGATAGTAGAGCCTGCAGGATACTTTTTTCTAACAAACTATCTCACTCTTGTCCCCTGGGTGATGTCACAGAATAACAACATAAAAAAAGTGATTGATCCATCTACATATACATAATACACCGTGGGCTGTTTAAACTTTAAACCCGACCGCTTTTAACAGTGTATTCCTGACTATAATGTCCTATACACTTTTCTGAATATCACCTAGTTTCAGAGTTATTACCAATTGAAAAAAAAAACATATTTTCTTATTGTTACTTAGTACAAAAGGTCTTTTTAACGGCGTTAGAGCCATTGTGGAGAATAGTCTCACCAACCTCATTAATAGATGTCAAAACGTGAGAAATATAAACTTTAAAAATGAGGATTTTGTAAAAAAAAACATTAAACTCATTTTAAGTGCCCGTTTTATGGATAACATTTACTTTTTATGTCAAAATACATTCAAAAATAGTAGTAATAGATAAATTCTTAAATACGTAAACAAAGAAACAAACACATACCTACCTAAATGCTTCGTGAGAATCGAACCCGGAACCTCCAGGCAAACGGTCGCTGATAGATTTACGTTGTTACAGTTACCGATAAAGTCATATCATCAGTAGGAATCCTCAGCGCGCGAGTTTGCCATCTGTGTCTTTTTAGATGTCAGTATAAATTAGCACGAACACAAGTTCCAAAATATTGAATCTTCTAATTCGAACCGCCATTCTAAATTAACATTTTAAAACAGGAACGAAGTTATAATAAAAATCCGAGTAATATTCCTACAGCTTCCCAAATATTTTTTCCAACCAATATTCGTGTGAACTGGGTGCGTATCATAATGAATACGCACTTTTAGTATAATTACAGTTTACAAACGTTCATAACGTATACTAACGTTAGGTATAATGTATTAAACATCTATTTCCAAATAGTATAATACAAAAATAATATAACGCTAATAATATATACCGTTGTTTAGTCTAACGTACATATTAACGAATTCCGTTTCATATATCAATATAAAGGTATAAAAGTTAAAACATATACTAAAATCTGATATAACGATATAAATATAACTGCCAGAAAAGTAAGTTAGGTTAAGTTCTACAAAAACGTATACGTTATATTACTTACCCTTTTCAATCCGTTCTAGTCTCGAACCCTAACCAATCCAAGTAATAAATCAGGGTAAAACCGACTTGGATTGGTTAGGTTTCGAGCGTAGTTTCCCGGGTAAATAAAATACCTACTTACTTTTAATTAATTGTTTACGCATCCTCATCCTTTCGAAACCAAAAAAGGGGGGACGGGGGGGGCGTAGCCTCCCGCAAGGGGGGCTC
>JALPQI010023918.1:0-18470 GCA_025490895.1 Thaumatotibia leucotreta | reverse complement strand
TGACCTTACCTTACAACAAAATATATTAATATGTTTTAAGAGAGATTTATTTACTTTTTGCCTTCAAATCAGACGTCAATAATTCGCCTTTTCAAATTAATCATGTATTATTACTTCAAATTATTTTTTATCCAATGTCACAGTCAAGTGGACGAAATCGAGCGGCGAAACTCGGTTATCTGTTAAGTAGTTATAATGATGATCGGCGATATTCTAACAAATATATTTCAAAATCGAGCAAACTCTATAGATAGAACTTATG
This sequence comes from Thaumatotibia leucotreta, assembly GCA_025490895.1. NCBI lineage: Eukaryota > Metazoa > Arthropoda > Insecta > Lepidoptera > Tortricidae > Thaumatotibia > Thaumatotibia leucotreta. The sequence continues at coordinate 18,208 of JALPQI010023918.1, read as the reverse complement.
GATGACAATGTATACAAGCGCGCGGAAACATCTGTCAATGTTCACACGAAATCGTTTCCGATACGTGATTTATTGGAACAGTGTTGGTATTCAACTTGAACAACTGCGTTTATTGTGAAACGTACAGGTGAGATACGAATTTATTCTAGGACTATTGTCATGAAACCACATTTTAATGTTATAAAATAAATTGATAGTATAAATTAAATACCCGTAGGTAAGTACTTACCCAATTTTTCTTTATTAACTTAACTATTTACTTAGCTACCTAAGTATCAATCAATATTTCGCTCATAAGGTTCCGAAAATCTCTTCGACATTCGCGATCCACGACCATCGAATTGATTGATATTATCAAACCTCGATGAGCATGGGATTCGAAAGTACCTACTGTTGACACAACATTTACCAAGAAAAGAGTTGTCTCTAAGACTCTGCGCTTAAACTATGATTATTTCCTAGATTGACTTATAGGTACACTGTTGTGTCAACAGTACTTTCGAATCCCATTCTCATCCAGGTTTGATTATCAATTCGATAGTCGTGGCTCGCGAATGTCGAACAGATTGATAATACAGACCTTACCCCGAGTTCACGAGCGCACACACTCATAAAGTAGGTATGATGCGATTTAAATCTATCCATTTAAATTAAGCAATAGTACTTTACGATACAAGTGCAACAAATATGAAATTCGAAACGAGTGGCAGTGAACGGAGTGACAGAGTGAACACTGAACACGACCGAAGGGAGTGTTTTAAATCGACACGAGTAGCAAATTTCATATGACGTTTTTCAGGGCAGTTGGCCCTCCAAAGTTTCGTCTTGACCAGAAATGGACTGCTTCTCGCACCAGTGCATAATAAGCGCCATCTGTACTCAAAAGGTTATTTTTCAGGGAACAAACAACCCATTTGTTTTGTGTTGACGAATAAAATTAACTCTTTACATGCTTCATCACGACGATTAACTCCCTATTCTATTCACTATATGTATGTGTACTTAGTGAAGCAAAACGAGTTAAGAAACCTACACGATAGGGGAGGTGTTGTGTTGATTATGACAGTAAACAAAAACTTGAGGTAATAGTCTTGTTATAGCCTAGGGATTCTCACGGTGTTTTATTACCTCGGTACTTGTTATCCCTTTTATGAATTATGTAAAGAAGTTTCGCGTTTTATGAGCATCGTAAACATAGGTACGTTTGATGCTAACAAGACCTAACTGGACTTAGTGTGGTAAATACAAACACAAAATGAGTAGATACGAGATATTAAAAAAGCAATATACATATATTATGTTGACGGCGAGTTTAAATTTTAATGTAGGTAGTAGGTAAATAAAACGTATCGTATCCTAGACCTGCTATTCCTTTGATTAACTATTAAGCAATCATATCAAAAAAATATTGGAGGTTAGAAAGTTGTTTACTAAATGACAAATAATGATAAACGCGTGTAAACAAAGATATTCAAAAATTCAAGCCTGTACAAATAATTTTATAGGTATAATAAACTCTTATCGTAATATACTGCATGACCGCGTAGAAGTACGCGATTAATTGAACATCTGGTAGAGCTGGGCTGATTGTTGGAAGCTAATAACGGAATATGTTTGTTTAGATAAAGCACGTGTTTTGTTAACCTACTTTATAAAACATTATCTAAATGATTTAATACTTTACACCGAATGTTTTTGGACAAGGAAATGGGTTAACACATTCGCTGCGCCAATTAGTGTAATTTGATTGTATAGGAATACTACCGCCAGAATCTTTCGAACATTTTCCTCTGTCACCCCAATGAAAGCGTAATATTAATTATGTTTGTTGCTAAAATAATAATTCACGTAAATCATTCAAACCTAAAGATAAATACACAAAACAACCATTTTTAAGATACTAAATCAAAACTACATGTACCTAAGTACAGTGTCAAGAAGTTCATTACAATAATTATTGATTACACTACACTAAAGGTTCACCTAAGGAATGTTCATTATATTCCCCACTCTCCGAAATCAACGACTTTCGACGAATTACGTTTTGTTTAGCGAACGAATTTCGTGGATTACGGACAGAATGAACATTCGCTTGTTTGGTGTAAATCCACCTTCAGGAACGGAAAGAACTGCCATAATAGACTTAATCTGGTCGATGCGGCATCTTAAATGGACCAAACCATCAATAATAAGGAACATTGCATTTGCATAGGTAATTGGAGTATGAGCTGCGTAATTGGGACATAAGTAGTCGAATTTTACGGTTTTCGATGTGCGCTGTACGTCCTAACATCTTTCGACCCGATGTCGTAGCAGGTGGGTAAGGAGACTTATGTACTTAAAAAATGCAAAATTTTATTTTCCGGACATTATTTGATTTTCTAGTAACTAAAATGAGATGCCGTGTGGTGACGGCAGTAAGAATACATTTGTCACCACCATAACTCCTCCTGCGGGTGTCGTAAGAGTCGACTAAGGGATTGAAGTGTCACTGACCATTTTACAAGATTGATGATGGGCAGCAGCGTCATCATACAACATTACTGCGATCTCCAATCCGCTTGCCCAGCGTGGCGATTATGGGCATTTACCTCCTAATGCGTCTATACGCATAGTTAATAGGAGAGGCCTACGTCCAGCAGTGGACTAACATGGGCTGATGATGATGATGATGATGAAAATGAGATTATTAAAGATACATTGTTCACCCATGGTTAACTTTCGTAATCGTAAGCAGTAATAAGCATTTAGCTACATTGCGTGTGTGCATGTGCCCATTAATTCTAATAAAACACCAGCTAAACTACCACATACAAGATGTACCTATCTTTAAGTTTTTACGACGCTCACTAATTATCTGCATGAAGCCGAAGTACGAAGTACCTAAGTTTTACATTGTTACATTGAATTTACACTACTTATCATGAGACATTGACATATTCAACAGCCTGTCATTTTCAAGGCACAATGACTGTGCCTGATGAGTATGATAATGGTGGTGGAAACCATAGATATATGAAAGAGAGAGATTTGTAACGAAGCGAAATTGTAATGAGTCTCGGTGTCTCCGAGGTCGGGCCTTTGCCACGCTGTGATTGGCTACCATATGACGCGGCACTAGAGAGGAGGCTACGTCGATAAATTATTATCCATAGATATTTGATAAGGCCGGAATCTTAATAAAAACATTAAAATCGATCTATCATTCAATAAGAAATAAATACAGATTAAAATATCGCATTGAACGATGTATCTAATCTTTATAAACATATATTTGAATATGAACAAAGCGATTTATTAACGACATTTTCTTAATTGTGGCTGGGAATCAAATGAACAAATAATTATTTAGACAGTTGTACCCTTAATAAACATAATGTTTACGCGATGGTCACATATTTAAATAAAACAATTTCAACCTTTGACAACGGTTATTCTAAAAGGCTCAAAATAATAATACGTACGCGATATAATCTATATATATTGTTTTACCTTTATGTAGATAAGATATTGATACAAAGGTCAAAATATGAAAGAAAAATTGAATATAATCAAATACATCAACAATTTATCGACCCTATTTGTCATCGGCACGGTCAGTCGTACCTCTAGTTCGCGGCCTGCTCGCAGCGGCCGTACCAAGAAATGACAGTACGGTTGTAAATATCGCTAGCAATTGGATACATTGCACGGTCGCTTACCAAATTGCAACTTGCTTGCTATTCTAAGCCGTCAATGTAAAACGCACATACAATTTGTCACTGAATACGTAGTTCAACCAATTGGTACGCCCAAGTAAAATCATTATGACATTTATGTCAGCGGTTTGTTGTTATATATTATTTGTAAAAATACGTGGTTTTGTCAACTAATAACTAAATAATCAATACTTTCATGTGGTACGTGACTCAATAATCCTTGAAATGTTTATTTACACTCCTATTTTTACAAGAAATAACGGCACAATTCGGCATTTTGCGGCTATGTCCGAGCTCATTCTGCAGTCGCGGGTAAGTTGCGACTGGCTCATAGGGCGCGCATCTGTCACACTATAAAGGCCTATCGGCCATAACGCTGCGACATGTTCCATGCCTCCGTTAGCTATCTATACTGATCTGTGGTGGAAACCAATTAGCCTCTGTAGAACCGGTTAATTATTACTATTAATACCTCCTAATAGCCACCTCAGCCTCTATAGCCCACGAAGCTGGAGGTTCCGGGTTCGAATCCCGGCATCACATGCATTATTTGTGCATTTACTTATCACAAATATTTGTTCCTTGGTCGTGGCTGTCTATATATTTCAGTATTTATTTGTATCTATATACAGGGTTACTTTTTCACCAGTACAAAAAATCAACATACGTAATAGTAGTCCAAGTTACAGAATACTAGCATTTTTTGTTACTACCCATTTAGAACAAAAAAACTAAAATACCGATGTTTGAACTTATCCGCAAACCTAATAAGAAAATTGGACGCATTACGCATTATCAATGTACATAACTAGCAAAACACACGAACTGGCAACTGTTTGTTTACAACGTCATCGCACGTGGCATGGCGGCTTAGAAAAGCGGCGGTGATAATCAACTTATGATTATGACTTGGCAAAAAATCTTACTTGATCCCAAATCTTCCTTCATACTTGCACTAAGGACAGAAACTTTCTTCATTGAGGCGTATTTAAACACTTGAAATCAACTTTATGCACAATGATTGGAATAAAAAAAACATACCTAATTAATGGAGTCCATTTCTCATACTAATTAATTTATTCACATACTTGAGCAAGTGTTCAAAATGTTGGCCGTGGTTATCTAAACACACTCTTGCCCGTTTTTGAATGTTTCCTTCGATATTTCCCAACACAAGTCTGTAGTTCTCACTTTTAAGTTCATCAAATGCACTTATTATTAGATTTTTTAAGTCTTTTAAATTTTGGGCCTACCCTCACCCCACAAAAACAGTCACACGGGGTCAAATTTGTTGACCTGGCTGGCCATGGCTATAATACTGGCATTTTCCAGGTGGGACACACTTTCTTCAGCGTATAGCCGCTGGGCTGCCACTGTATTTTCCCCAATGAGAAAATAACTACGAACCATTTCGTACGAGCAATTTCCGACTGAAGGTAGTACGATGCGGCGTGCGTGCATACACCTACGTCAACCGTGAGACTGACCCTGACCTAGTCACCGAGATTGAGGTAACTGCTATGTTGCCAACTCGTGCGCAGGTCGCTCACCCCTTTCCGCCGCCCTCTGCGTCCCGCACCCCGTTGACGTCTTATTATTAGTAAGCCCATTATTTTGCATTTGCATGAAGGATAAATTAATAATAAATGAAAAAAAAACAATTTTATTTGATAAATGTAATCTATTATCGATACCAAATATGTGGGAAAATTTATTGTACCGGTGAAAAAGTAACACTGTATATATTATATATATCGTCGCTTGATACCCACACTACAAGCTTTAATTGAGCTTACACTGGATTTGTGTAAGATGTCCCAAGATATTTATTTATATATACCAATTTACGTTATATAACATTACATTGTTACAAGACTGACCACAATATTCCTTGGCACATCTGCGAAATGTTCTCCCTACCCTCTTTCGTATCCTATTTTCCTTTATTGGAAACGTGAGAATTGTTTATGTTGCAGTAGTGGAGTATATTACCTAAGGACTTTTCTGCTAACGTAGGATTTGGTATACGGCGTAATTTGTTTTTTTATTTTGACAAAGAAACTGTTTTCTCCTACTCTTCCTAATCTGAATACGGTAATGGGCTCTTTAACGGATCACCGCCATTTTTGTTACCGTCTCTATTATTATTAAATATTATTTTTAGTTTATTATTAATTGAGATCTGGATTGTTTATCAGGGAGGTAATATCCGGTTATAAAACCGGTCAACTGGCCATCAAACAACTAAATTATTTACGGGGCTTAATTCCTTGGTAGTAGAGATATTATTGCTAATAGTTACAATAATGCCATACCTTCTTACATTTCGCTCCACCCGACTTGGCAAAAGAATGAACACGCAGGCATCTTCTCAAACCATACTTCAAAACGACACAAGGTTGAAACAATTGTAAAAGTTTTATTTCATAATGGCTAGCCAGCTATGAAAGGGAAAAATATATATTATTATTGTGCAACGCTTCAACGTACTAAAAGTGTAACTCAGTTTTCTTTGAGTTTGACCCTCTTTAGTTATCTTATTTGCCCATGACATCATTCCGCAAAAACCTAGGTACATACCAATAGCATACAATGAAGCAAATACATTTGCTGGTTATTATTTTTAACCGTTACTGTACTTTACAATGTACATTTGTGTTGAAATGAATCATCTATCTATTTTTTACGATGATACGTCAATCATGGTGGATTGGGAACTCGGTTGTTTATTTAAATGTGGTCGTGGTTATTACATCAATAGCTGGATGATTTAATTTATTTTCATAAAATTATATTTAGATTATTACGGAACGAATTACACTTGCACTATACATTCATATTGAGTGAATTATTTGAGGACGTAACATAAAGGACAACCTTTAAATATATCCATGCAATGCAAGCCCATCTTCCATTATCTCGGGTTAAGCGCCAAACACATCAAGGTTAAACGAATAATAGTGTCAAAAATGTTTTAAACCCAAAATTGTGCAAGTGGGGCTAAATTACGGAATTATTACCTGTTCAATAAGTTTCTAAAACACGTATCGTGAGCTAGTCCTGTGTTATTTATTTACACCAGTTTTCTACTAGTAAGTAACTATAGATGGGTGTGGGTGGTAAGTTTGTATGTTGGAGTAAATGTATACAAACTTGATATAATTAGACCACTATTAAAACTACATTACGGCCCGGCCACGACATTGGTCTAAGGCGACCAGCGGCGAGCGAATCCATGAGTTGAAGCGGGATGCCGATATGGGTACGAGAGGGAGCACCATAAGTTTTCCGCTAAGCCGGTCGCCTTAGACCGATGTCGTGGCCGCGGCGTTAGATATCGTATATCTATGTAGCTCACTAAACTAGAACTCGATAAGCCAGACAGCCCGTTTCATAGCCGGTGCTTGCTGTCCTCATAAACCTCAGGCCGTGGGTTTTCTGGCCGGCGACCGGCGACCGACGCGTGTCCGCTGCCGACGACGTTCGAATGTTTTCTTCGCGAATGTTTGAGGGTGGTTTCTCTGACACGTCATCGGTTACCCGCTGCCGGCGATGTTACCACCCTCAAACATTCCCGAACAAGACATTCGAACGTCGTCGGCGGCAGACACGCGTCGGTCGCCGGTCTTCGGCCCTGAAAACCCACGGCCTCAAGCAGGTTAGCTTCAGTGGCCGTACCATGAGTTTTAAAGTAGGAATCGGTTACGTTAAGTTTTACTCTATGCGTAAAGCATTCTATCACGCTCGCACTTATTTATTGAAGCGAGCGCTGTAGACTAATTTAGGTATCGAGTAAAACCTAACGCAACCGAAACTTCCAACTCGTAGTACAGTTACTGGACACAAATAGCGAGCTACAGCTATTTCGTGTACAATTTTAATGAATTTCACATGTTAATTCACTTAAGCGTTGGTATTCTTCAGGTCAGGCAAGGTATAAACAGATAGGTTAATCTGATATCTATCGTCCAGGTATTTGAATACCAACATACATAATTCCTCATACTAGCTACTCAAATTCCGTATTTAAGTTCCAAAATGGGAGTTTACTGTAGTAAAGCTAAACCTCCTTATTCATACACGACATACACGTCTCATATACTAGCATGCCGATAAGTATCGTTTATCCCTTTGCGTTTTTTCAATATTTCTATAATCTCCAATTTACTACCATTTGACTACTTGTAATTTTTAGTTAGATTTATGTACTTACACACACAGTTAATTAACCTGCCAAAATTAGTTACTTTGTGATGTGAGTTATTTAGAAATGAGCAACTGAATATTAATCCGGAACTACCAATGATAAATGTTTAACATAAGGACTGTTTGCAATCAATACCTCAATCATACAATGTCTCAATCATACATTTCATTATAATACAATTATTATTGATTTTAAAATATTATTAGTTATGTGTTTTTTATTTATTTATTTAATTAAGAAAAAACAGATACATTGTACCTTAAATTTAATTTTAGCCAAACTGTGAGACAGTTTGTTGGCGTTGCGCTCAATTAAATCTTAAACTACGATATATTAGGTACTCTGCGCAAAGGATGCGGTCACATACGGCCACTTCCCTGAATGACCGCATACCAAATTCCTTTATGGTCCACTTCCTAGTTCGTCCGTTTCCTTGTCCGGCCATTTCCCCAATTGGCCACTGTTAGATTTCCTTCTATGTCCAGTTCCCCGAACGGCCGCTTTGAAAATTCCTTGTTTGTCCAGTTCCCCGAACGGCCGCTTTGAAAATTCCTTGTTTGTCCGATTCCCTGAACGGCCTCTTTATAAAATGGATATCTTTACGAAGAAGGTTATCATATGATCTAAAGTGGCGGCCATAAGAGGAATAGGCATTTGAGGTGGTGGACTTATGGGGAAGAGGCCTTTAGAGAACTGTGGCCTTTCGGGGATATTGTATGTAAGTGGCCCTTAAAGGAAGTGGCCGTTTGGGGAGCAGGCAGTTCTGTTAGAGGATTGTGGCCTTTCCGGGAAAGCTGTTTGTAGGTGGCCCTTAAAGGAAGTGGCCCATTAGGGAAGTGGCCCTACAGAATACTTGGCCCTAAAATACATGTGGCCGTAAGTGGCCGGATCCTGCGCAAAGATTAAGATGCTTTTGAACAGGATGCTTAGCCAAGTTGCCAATCGCTAGCGCTTGGTAGCGCATCGTAGTTTTCCCTCTCTGTCACTCCTTCATAATAGTGCGACAAAGAGGGAAAACCACGATGCGCTAGCAAGCGCTAGCGATTGGCAACTTGGCTAAGCACCCTGAATACTGAAATACATATAAATTACAATCTAAAATGACAATAACTCTTTATATGAGTAGGTAAATGGTTTATGCTAGCAAATGAACAACAACATCCGTAGGCATAGACAGGCCCATGATGATACTGATTCATGTAAATATTAGACATAGTGTTTTGGGACTTGGGTCGCCATACTGCCTCGAAACCATAAGAATCACCAACTTACACTAGATTGTGATATATGCTGCGTAATTCACTCTGTCAACGCTCCGCTTGAACGATGACCCAACCCTAAACACGGACTCATTTAGCAAAATTATTGCGAATCACTCCACGTTGATCGGACTAATCTAACCCATTGCAAGTCGAGTAAGTAGGTCGGATATTAGGGGGAGAATGAGAGCGGCCAAGTGGGTCGCAGCTGCAGTGCCCCGTGGACCGTCATCCGTCAGCCAATGAATTATTGATACCGACTATTCCAGCATAAAAACGTTACGTACGTGAGAGGAAAATAGGATACTGTGTCGGCGTGAGGCTTGATGGAGGATCAATAGCTCTGTGCCAACTTATTTATGGAAATAAATAAGTTAATACACAAACCAACGTTTTCTGTGGATTAATAAATCTTATTTGGCTAGTCTTGGTATGGATTGTTAACTATTTATCTCACTAGAACACTGAACGTTTGGTAAGGTAAGGTGGGGGGAGATGAAACGGTTTTTTAATGGGGTAAGACAAAAAGTCGTCCTTCTGGCACAGGGTACACAGGTAGCTTTTTGTCTTACCCCATTAAAAAAACCGTTTCATCTTACCCTACTTTACCTTATGTGTGTAGATTTAAAACAAATTAAAAAAGATGACGTCAAAAACTAAGGTGGTGCGATACTGTATGTGATCAGCGCCACCTATCCGCATTCAGTGATCCCCATTACTCGGTCCCGGGCAATCGTTTATCTTTATATCAATAAGAACTCTCGAGATTCGGGCCTCACTGAAAATCAGCGTTGCGTAGTGTGCCCTGCGGTGCACTACGTGACAACAAGCTGAGTGAGGACCCTTTGGCACAACTTCAATATTTCTGTTTTTAATGTAATATAATTTCAAGTTATGTTTTGTGCTAATAAATTCATTTCATTTCATTCGGATTTGCAATGCAAATAAATAAACTACCCAAGAATCGATACGACGTTCGCGTACCCTTTCCGTATATCGATAAATGCGATCTCTAATAGTACTCCTATTACCCCATTACACGTACGTTCCATGGGAATTCAGTTCCTCGATTAATTGAACGCGTATTATAATCTATTGTTGCAGATTGCCGCAAGTGCCGCAACCATATTGTTTGGAATGGGTTCCATAACATTGATACATGGGAACCATAATAATAGCAAGTTTGTTTTATTCCAAGGTAGAATGATAATTGCTTCAAAGCCTTTTTATTTGGCGGGGTTTCCAAATAATAGGTAGAATGCCAAATTATTGGGCAGTTAACAAAATAAAAGGCTTCAGTTTACAAACTTTTATTACTTCCCTAAAGTTTACATTTCGATTATGTGTTTATTTATTTGAAATTGTATTAAAATGTAAATCGTGCTATATTTTGAAATGTTATCACGACAATAGATCGATAATATTATTTCAATAAAAAAGTCAGAACATTATAAACAAAGTATTATAACAAAAATGTAATTAAACTGGGTATAATTCAGGAAAAGTTTTATGTCAAATAACATCACAAAAATTATAACAATAAAAATAAAGAAATATTTTTGAGGTCCATATTCAGGGCCTGCTAGAGAACAATTCAGAAATAATTCAGGTTCATATTTAGTTATAACTTATGTGTTCAATCTTTTTACAATGGATCAATGTAACTAGCTTTGAGATATATGCAAGTATTTGTTTTGCGTTCTTAGATAACCTACTTACATTTGACAAGTTCACATTTGCGCAGTTTACTCAATGTCTTATGATAAATAGTAATGAATGAATGAATGAATAAATTTATTTCAGACCAATGTCCATATTGCATTAATTAGTAATTACAAACACAAAACAAACAAACAATTTTAAGATTTTATCCTAGTGTTAGTCTAACATCACAAATAACATGAAATATTAATTTTATAAATAAATAATAATAATTTTATAATTATAATAAATAATACGCTAAGCACAGACCATCCCAACCACAAGATGATTCACAATTAAATAAACAGGAGTGACCAAAGAATCCACATATTGATTGGCGCTCACGTAACTCACGTTACATTAGTACTATTCATTATACTGTGCTCCCGTACTAAATTAGTATATGGGAGCGTGGCCGCTTGTGTCACTTGTGTTATGCCACGGTCACGGCTTGTGTTCGTGTAAATTAAAAATATCTTCAGTAGGTAATATTATTATAATAATGTAGTATCTACAAAAAAAAATAATGTGGATAAATTTAGCTATGACCTAAGCATCAGGATCTTGCCATCGCATACAGCCAATACCTACTGATCAAACAGAACTGACCAAACACAATAGCAGCGAGTAGGTACGAGTACTTCGATTTGTGCAAACATTGATATCCAATAAGATCGGAATGTATCTACAGGTACAGGCAATGTACCTATTTTCCAAAAACAGACAAGTTCGATATGACAGTCCCCGTTGACTTTTTACTCGTTAGCCTTAATCTATCTTGGCCGTTCTATTCAATTTAACACTGCCTTCATGACATCCGTGTCATGCACCTGTTTTCTGTCTAATCTAACTCGTAATTGCAGTTCAATTCAATCAAAAAGACCTTGACTCAAGCTTTGTTTGTTTTTTGTTCGTCCGCAGCCGTACAAAATTTGAAGGTAAGGTCTTAAAATTCCGGATCCCCATGTACCTACCTACTGTGAAATAGGTAGGTAACATTTAGATACTAACCCCATGGTTCCCCATGGAATGATTATAACCTCTCAGTAAAATACTAATATGTTCATAAAAAATTGTATATAGTAACAATGTCTCAAACTCAAACTATGAGACTTTGATAGACAGTATTTCAAACTTCGTAAAATTGATGGCTTCATGAATGCAAATTTTTACCGAAATATAAATTAACTAAATTTGTCAATGGATAAGTAAAATAATTTAAGAAAATACTTAGGTATTTATAAAATTATCTATTTCTACTTATAGCAATAACTCGTTCAGATAGTACAACAAAGTTACAATTTTCTTTGAATGTTTATTCAGAAAGTTAGACGCTTTTACAATAATCCGGAGTAAACGTCCACTACTCTGTAATCTCGTTTGCAAATGATCCGAGGGCTATCGAGCAGGTTGGTGATTTGCGGTCAATGGCTCGGGAAATTACACACTCAGGATATTGGAACAGAGCGTTGGACTCTAGCTTTAACTAACTTTACTATTCTGCGGGTTCTGCCCTTAGGCGGATTTCCATTCGCTGTCATTATAGCTGTGGAACATCTGAAGGTCTCTATAACGTTACGGCTTGAGAAACTCTTATCTTTATTGCTGTAACATAGCCGATAATGCCAGCTATTAGATAAACTCGACTCGAGTAAAATTAGTTCTTTAAATGACAGTGAATACGAAGTCGTTCTCAGAGAAAAAAAATTACAAAAACAGTAGTCGCCGGAGCTCCGTCCGTTATAGTTCCACCTATTTGTCAGCTGTCAAAGGCGATATGCCCTACATATTTTATTACTAATCAGATTAGATAAGAGCTGTAGGTCGGTTGGATGGAACACGATATAGATTCAATTATTCGAGCTACCGAGAAAGATTTGGGCTGTCCAGAAAATCCACGAGACGTACATTTAGATTATAGTGAATATTTTTAATTAGAATCGTGAAATACTTATGTACAGTAAAAAAAAGAAAAAACTACATACGTACGTCTGTAAAGATCTACATGTCGTTTAATCATTATTATTACTTCTTAGAAAATGTCGTTGAAGTTATTAAGTCTACGTTATTGGAACAAGAGGAGAAACCGCTGAATTCCCATTAATTTAATGGCATCAGCTTATCTCATCATATTATATTTTATCTTAGTTTCTCTCCGTAGATGTGAAATACTTTTATACTTGGTCCATATAAAGTTTCTGCATCGTCAGTGTACGTCATGTGATTGGCATCATATTATACAGTGTGTAAGTCTAATACGGGCGATCAATTAAATCAAGCATGGGATTCATTAGTGTAATCATAGATTACATGTTTTTTTAAAAGTTACTATTAATTATGACCCCACAGAATTTTTTTAAGATTATCGGAGCAGCAATGTAGGTACGAACATTTGTTATTGTTGACATGGCAGTTATGTCATCTGCTTTTGAAATTAACTGTCAACGAGTATTTAACTCGCGTATGTTGCTCTACATTGCGCGCCGAATTATTTTGTATGGAAAAAAATGTTGCTCTAATTTTAAGTAAAAGTTATTTGAATGTACTTATTATGTCGTAAACTAACACCCGTTAAGAGTTTCGCCCGTATTAGACTTACACACTGTATGATACCTACCTAATTCTTTGTACGGTAGCGAGTAGCAAGCCACGCGTTCGCTACACTTGACCGGACGATAAGGGTCAAATATCGGCTGTTACTCGCTGTTATTGGTTTGCTTGAAAACGTTGTCTTTGTCATTCTATGTTTATTATATTCTCATTAAGCCTTTGCAAAACCTGTGTAAATAAATTCATATTGTAAAGTAAATTAAGAAGTGATATCCAAAGCTCCCATTATAACAATTAATTCTTTGTGATCCTGTTATGGATTTTCGTACATCATTGTAACAATGTTATTGTTTCCTTTTTATAAATGAGGCAAGATCAATGTATTCTGAGACCATTTTGTGTCGTACATTTGTTTCGGTGTCGGATAATTAATAATTGATTGATTGGCTCGTTTCATAAAAAAACACTAAGTTATAGTTGGAAATTTCTAAGAATTAACTTTTGACACTTTAGAATTTTTTTTTTTTTAGCCTTATATAGGTATATGACGTTAAGACTATCGGAAAAACGGTTAGCCTTACCCTCATATTAATAAGGTTTAGTCTATAACTATCAAAAGTTAATTCTTAGAAATTTCCAACCTGTACCTACCTACACAAATACGATAACTACTGTCGACTGTATGAATCTAGTCTCGTATACGTCATTAGCAAAACTCGTCCATTCTTCGCAGATTCAGACTACGCTCCATCAGTTTCCACCGTGATTTTTTACCTGCCAGTGTCCGTGTGCAAACATGCGAGCGGTAATGAAAAGCAAATTGGAAACGTCCACTAGCCGCCCTCGATTCTGTTGACGCGGGCAACGGTGACGCCGCTGTCACCGTTACACTCGACTGGCAATCGTAATCCTCGAATGACATGTTCAAGTGAGCTGAAGAAACATCGCACCTTCGAACCAATAACAAAAAAACTGTCCTGTGTAAAGAGCATGTCGGGCCATACTCCTGTAGGGTTCCGTAGTTATTCCGGTCGATTATGTTTGAAATGGTTTTATATTAAAGTATTCTATAAGCTCATCATTCATGTTTTTTTTGCATATTTTGGACTCACGGATCAAAAGTTAGAGGTGGGGGACACAATTATTTGTTCTTCGGAAGCGGTTGTCTCCGAAAATATTGACTTAAAAAAAAACTTTTCTTTGAAACCCATATTTTTATTACCTTTTCAATGACACCACACACTATACATAACAGTAAAATAAAAAAATATGCCCACTTTACGTGTAGTAGGAAACGTACATTTTTTTTTGTATTTTATTCTACCTCTTTGCACATTTTTAGTACTAATTGTAGCTAGCTATGCAGCGGACAGACAGACAGACATGGCGAAACTATAAGGGGTCCTTGTTAATTACGGAACCCTAAAAACCGTGTGTATGGACCCCCTTGAATATTTATTTTATTCTACTTTTATACTGAAACTTGTGGCCACTCCAGCCAGCAGTTCTGCAGCGCGGACTCTGGAGAGACACGAGAAAGAGGAAGTGTTAATGCAAAATGGCGTAGGTGTGCGCACTGCGCATCACGTTCGCATGATCGTCCTGCTTCACCATAAGCGGTATAGAGACGATGGTGAATATCAATATCACGCCACACCGACTAAACCTCAAACCCTCTTACTCATAAACGTCTCCTAACTTCACAAGCCGCTAACAATTGGATGTCCCTTTCAGTCTTATCAATATGGCTTTATGAGCGAAAAGGACACACAATACTAAAAGCTTGTTAAGTTTTATATTATGAATATGGAGGTAAGTATTTAGTTAAATAGGTATAACCGTATAACATACTTATAACCGATGTTGATATTAATACGATTGTATTCCTGTCTTGGGTGATTTGTTGCCTTATTATCACGGCATGGCTAAAAGCACCTCCAAGCTCTCTTCACCAAGATTATGACTATTATGAGTAAACTAACTTATCAGGTATCTACATAGAATATAAAAAATATTAATAGAGCTGGCAACTTCTTCGCACAGCGCATCAGTATTGCGATACAGCGAGGAAATGCCGCCAGCATTCCTCGGTAAATACAATGCCACAAGAGCCAATCTTAAATATAGGTTAAGTTAGTTAGATTTAATTTATGTTTATAAATTGCAGTTTTGAATTCGATTAGATTTCTACGAAATATTTACTCAGCTCTGATTACCGAAATATACTCGTATGGAATTCATCTCGTTCATCTAACCGCTAAACAACATACGAATCATATTGGAACTTATGAAACTTGTATTAAACCTCATAAGTCTCATAACTTACATAAGGCATTCTTCTACGAGATATTAGTTAGTAGTTAGCGGTATAAATCTGGCAAGACAGCTTTTTGCCGGTTTTGTCCTCGTTTTTATTGTCAAGCGTGCCCGTTTAATTATTGGCGTGATTCGCCAGTCATGCGACCGCTGAAAAAAGTTTAACGTAAGTACCTAAGCTGTGCATTAAGTAACAGTCACATTGAATACCTAATATAAAATTACCTAAAGCTTGTTCATCCTCAATTGTCTTGACTAGTAAACAAATGTTTAAACGTCAAATTTCTCGAGATCAGGAGGTTATGAAGCTGGAGGTTCCGGGTTCGAATCCCGCCGTGGGCATATGCCATATATCTGTGCAATATTTAAGTGTCTATCACAATTATTTGTTCCATGGTCATGGTCAATATACATATAATTGTATGTATGTAAATTCTTTATTGTACACAAAACACAGGCAAAAATACACATTTTTACAAAAAAATTACAGGTGCAAAGGCGAACTTATCCCTGTAATAAATACCTACTCAATACATATATTTTTTAATTTTATTTTATATTAACATTTACACGGTTTAGCACCAATACTAAATAAACAAATAACAACTTAAGACAAAATATAGGTATATGTCTATATATATTTATACACATGTATGTATGTGTGTGTGTGTGTATATGAGTCGTCGCTATCAGGGATCGGAACCGGTTTTTTTAGAAAAACCTCGAAATAGCTAAATATTTTAAAATGTTTTAGAATTTTTATGTAGTTTTCAACATTTCATGTAATGATTAACATCGTATTTTTAAATTACTCCATTAACAAAAAAAATACCGAAGAACGAAAAAGAACGGAATTCGAACCGTTCTTTTGTATGGAGAAAAAACCGGTATCCGATCCCTGGTCGCTATAGTAGGTACCACAGAGCACGGACCTCTTTAGTGTGTAACCTTAGAGATAGAGGCGGCCTTGGCTGTCATTTTCATAGAAATCGACCGTGTCAGGTAATTTTGACATGTTAATGTAAATAGTGTTGTGGTATGGCTCGATATTTTTATCGATAGATTAAAACCAACAGTTATTTGACATTTATAAGATATTTTTAAATTCGTAAATTGTACCGTTTTACGTTTTCATGAAAGATTATCAGATGGGTTACTTGGGACAAGAAACACCTGGAAATTACATACTTAAATTAATATATATTAACAGATAACATCAGAAATCCTTTAAAAGGTACTTTACTTTTAAAACATAATAAAATTGGACAGGCATTGGATGACAATATAGATCTTGGATTTGTTTTCACAAAACAGTCATTTTGCAAGTGGCCCGAACAAATTGTGTCGTGTTTTTGCGGAAACCAGTTCAACTTTCAAGTCGCCGTTATCCAGCGTTCTCTGACACATGGTTCTATAGGAAATCTAAAAATTAAGTCAGAATTTCTTAAACTATATGTTTTTGTATAGTTGCTTCATTGTCTGCACTCTAGATAAATATTATATTATTGCTAAATTAGGGGGTAATTCAGTCAACAGAAAAGCTGTCTTTATAGCGCAAAAAAAATGTGTGAAAGCTATTCGAGGGCTTCGCTTAACAGAAAGCTGTGTACCATACTTTAGAGAGTTTAACATTCTGACATTTCCGTGCCTCTACATTTTTGAGATTGCGATGTTTATCAAAACAAACCCAACACTGTTCAGGACGGTCTCTGAGGTATTTCCTAGAGACTCCAGGTTTCCTCAAAATCTCTTTCCTGTTTCCGCAAACACTGCACTAATGCGCAAAAGTGTGTTCTGCTTAGGTATTAAGATTTATAACAAATTGCCCATTAATTTTAGAATGTTACCATTTAATCAATTTAAGCACAAACTATTGAATTTTTTAATTAATAATTGTTTGTATTCTATTTCTGAATTTTTGTTGTATAATTTTAATAATATTGATTTGACATGATGTTTTACATATAAAGTGATAAATGGTAATTTAAATTTTTGTTGATATAATTTACTTATTAATTTAACTAAATAATTTTTGTTGTTAGTATGTAAGAACGTAATGTTATTGTACGCCATCAGGCAAGGTATAGTGCTACATATAATTGTTTATTTTTATTCCACCACTGTTATCAGTTTGACATATACCTACAAATAAAACACTTTGACTTTGACTTTAAATATAAATAAATAAATAAATGTTTGGGGGACAGTCTCATACAAATCATCCTAGCCCCGAACTAAGCAAAGCTTGTACTATGGGTGCTAGGCGACGATATATATATATATATATATATATGTACTTAAATAGAGAAATACACATAATTATACTTACTTATACATAGGAAACGTCCGTAACTCGGGAACAAATTTTGAATTTCTACTAACACCGTTTAGTTGTAAGAGTTTACATAGACTATCGATAACAAATTCAGCGTCGTGTCTCTTCACTATGTCTCTCGCCCATACTAATTTTATATTGA